>JAGDQO010002033.1:0-132656 GCA_018342035.1 Solanum appendiculatum | reverse complement strand
AATGGGTCTAACCCGAATTTTAGAGCAACCGTATCAAAATTCAAAAATCGCAAAAATTGCGATTTTGAGGGTCAACTTTAAAGGGGCATATCTCTTAGCAAACAAGGAACTGGAAGGGCTGCAACCTATCAAATTAAAGCTCTTTGAGTTAGCTTTCCAACGCACTTGGTTTCACCTTATTCCGAGTTAGGATGAGGGAGTTATGACCATTTTCGTAAAACCTGTCAGTGCAGAATTTCCAATTCCAGTGAGCGAATTTTCTAGGCGGGTTGGAGTCATTTTTATAAAAAGGGGATATGTCCCATATTTAGTCATTTTCTAAACTCCAAAAACACTCTCTAAGCCCTCTCCAAAAATTCCACCAAGATCTTCAACCAAATTCAAACATCTCAAGCTCTAATTCCGGATTCCAGACTCAATCTCAAGCTTCGATTCTCCATTCCAATCTTCATCAAGGATTCTCCAAAGTTGAGGTATGTGGGTTTGATTGTGGAAACCTTCCTTTCCACAAGTCCAACCATTTATCCTCTATTTCTACTTCAAGTTTATGGGTCCTCATGATCAATTATGAATTCTTGGATTACGGAATTACTACTACACACCCTATTATGGTCCTTTTTGCATATTATCATGAAATGGAATTTTTATGTGATGTTTATGGTTTACATGCTTCCATGATCAATTTATGAAGGTTGATATATATATGTATGTTGTTGGTGGGCTGATTTATATGGATTTTGGAATTGGTTGGAATTAGTATTCTTGAAATACATGATTTCATTTACTGAACAATTGGCCCACCATGTTGTTTGATAAAATGCCCATTTTATAGAATCTAGGAAAGGGAAAGGTCAAGTACGTCTAGTGAACGGATGGTTATGTAATTACTGAAATGAGGAGGGAAATGGACACATGTATATGATTTTCTCTAAAATAAGTGTTGTGAGTCGACCATGCTAGTACGGGGGGTAGTAGGCCCGTATAACCATATCGAAGGGGTTTGTACCTTGGTTGCCTTAGTACGGGGGGTAGTAGGCCCGTATAACCATCGGAGGGTATGGTAACCTTGGTCCCTAGCACGGGGGGTGGTAGGCCCGTGTAACCATATCGGGGGGTTTGTACCTTGGTCCCTAGCACGGGGGGTGGTAGGCCCGTGTAACCATATCGAGGGTTTTGTACCTTGGTCCCTAGCACGGGGGGTGGTAGGCCCGTGTAACCATATTGAGGGGTTTGTACCTCTTTCGCCTCTCCAAGGGGGTGGTAGGCCTTGGAAATACTATATTGATGGTCACTCGCCACACATGTACTACGTCCCATTAAATATGATTTTTTATGTAAGCATCATTATACATATTATTTTATTAATATGTTATCTATTGGGTATGATTACGCATTTTTCCTATGATGTCCATCTAATGTGCCTTGGCATTGCATCCCATATACTTAGGTACATTCAAATGTACTAACGCATACTCTATGCCTACAATGATGTCACCGATGTAGGGTACCGGAGCACCGCTTGACCATCCTCTCGCGCTGGCTAGTAGGATTTTCTATAGTGGTTTATTGGTGAGTCCTCCATTTCGGGGACGTTGCTCAGATCTTTTGCTATGTATAAAACTTTTCCTTTCCTAGTTATGTTTTGAACTATGAGGGTGAGCCCGGTAGTTTGTCTTGGCCCCGCTAAGTACTCATGTGTTAGAGGGTGTTGTTGGAACAAGTTGTGGTTTTATTGCTTGAGTGACCAATCTATGGTATTTTGTATCATTTCTTTTTTTTGCTTCTTCTCCTTAGTCCGATTTCCCCTTGACTAATGCTTACGTTATGTCATTAATTGCTTTCCGCGACCAAGGATGTGTAATGATACGCTATGAGGGCTTGTTTGGGGTTCCTTCGGGTTCCCCATTCGCCGGTCACTCTAGGCCCTGCTTGGTTCGTGACAAAACTGGTAATCAAGAGACCTAGGTTGAATGAATCCTCGATACCAACACACCGCGTTGATTAGAGTCCAATTCAGTGGTTGTGTTGTGCACCCACAACTATGAGTAGGAGGCTATGAGACGTTTTCTGGAAATGTTCCTTCTCTAATGTTCTAAGTCGTTGCCTGTAGAGTTGAATAAGTTCTTCCCTAACGGTTGTTCTTGCTATGCAAGATCATGTCTAAATACAGAGGAGACGAGCCCGACTCGTTGCGTGAGTCATATAAGGTGTCTACTCCTATTTGGTGCATATATTGTTGCTAGGAAGGTCTATAGAAATTGTCCTATTTGCATCTTGCATAAATATTGCCTTGTGATCTTGTTGAATTGAACATGGTCGATTTTGATGTTGTTCTTGGGATGGATTGGTTGCATGCATACTATGCTTCTATTGATTGTAGAACCCGTAGGGTCAAGTTCCAATTCCCAAGTGAACCCATTCTTGAGTGGGAAAGCCAAATGTGGTAGTCAAGGGTAGATTCATCTCTTGCATTAAAGCCCGTAAGTTGATCTCTAAGGGGTGTCTCTATCACCTCGTGAGGGTTAGGGATGTGGAGTCCAAAACCCTTCTTAATCAGAGTCGGTTCCGGATCGTAAATGATTCCCCTTGATGTCTTCCTAATGACCTTCCCGGTGTTCCTCCCGAAAGGGAAATAGATTTTGGCATAGTCCTCCTCCCCGATACTCAACCCATTTCTATTCCCCTTACCGTATGGCCCCGGCGGAGTTAAAGGAGTTGAAAGAACAATTGAGGGACTTGTTGGAGAAGGGTTTTATTAGGCCTAGCCAATCACCATGGGGTGCACCGGTGTTGTTTGTGAAGAAGAAAGATGGGTCCTTTAGGATGTGTATTGATTATCGGCAACTCAATAGGGTCACCATCAAGAATAAATATCCTCTTCCTAGGATTAATGACTTGTTCGACCAATTGCAAGGGGCTAGCCACTTCTCTAAGATTGATCTTCGGTCTGGGTATCATCAAGTGAAGGTGAGGGAAGGGGTGACATTCCAAGACACCTTCGCGGACTAGGTATGAGACATATGAATTTGTGGTCATGTCCTTTGGGTTGAACCAAATGCACCGGCTACCTTCATGGACCCTAAATGATAGGGTCCTTAAACCCCTAAACCTGATTCTTGTTGTGGTTTCATTGATGATTTTTAAATCTATTCGCATAGTGAGGAAGAACATATGGGTCACTTGAGGGTTGTGTTTGCAAAAGATTAAGAGAGGAGAAGTGTATGCACAGTATGAAAAGTGTGAATTTTGGTTGAGGGAGGTTTGCCTTCCTAGGTCATGTGGTGTCGGGGGATGGTATTAAGGTAAGACCCTAAGAAGACCGATGTGATTAGAAATTGCCTAGGCCATTGACCCCGTCGGATATTAGGAAGCTTCTTGGGCTTAGCCGGGTTACTACCGGAGATTTGTGAATGGGTTTTCCTTCTATTGCTTCTCCCATAGACTAAGTTTGACACAAAGAAGGCTAAGTTTGAGTGACCGACGAGTTGCGAAGGAGTTTTCAAACCTTGAAAGATAAACTTGTGTCCGCTCTCTTTTCTACTACGATGGGCTTGAGGGATTTGTTTGTGTAATTGTGATGCTTCTAGAGTTGGCTTGGGTTGTTGTCCTAATGCAAATGTAAGGTGATAGCCTATGCTTCTAGACAACTCAAAGTGCATGAAAAGAACTATCCTACGCATGATCTTGAATTAGCCGCGGTAGTGTTTGCTTTAAAGATTTGGCGTCATTATTTGTATGGGGTACATGTTAATGTGTTCACCGATCATAAGAGCCTCCAATATGTCTTCACCCAAAAAGATCTCAACTTGAGACAAGGAAGGTGGCTAGAATTTCTTTAAGATTATGATATGAGTGTGCATTATCATCCCGGTAAAGCTAATGTGGTGGCGGATGCTTTGAGTAGGGTGTCTATGGGTAGCCTAGCTCATGTTGATACTGGGAATAGGGAAATGGCTAGGGTAGTGTACATCGGTTAGCTAGGTTGGGGGTTAGGTGGAACCGAGGTTTGGTAATGGTGGGGTGGTCGTTGTTGATGGTGCTAGGTCTTCCCTTGGTTGATGAGGTGATAGCAAAACAAGAATCTTGATTCTTCCTTGTTTTGAATTGAAGGCCTTGGTGAAAGAGGGCAAGGTGGAAGTTTTCCTCCCAAGGGGGAGATGGTGCCCTTAGGTACCAAGGTAAGGTTGTGTGTGCTTGTGTTGATGGTTTGAGGGATGAAAATCTTGAGGAAGGCTCATAATTCTTTCCTATTCCATCGCACCCCGGTCCACCAAAATGTATAGAGATTTGAGGGATTGTATTGGTTGGAGAGGCATGAAGAAAGACATTGCCAAAATTCGTCTCTGGTTGTCATAGTTTGTCAACAAGTCAAGGCCGAACATTCAAAGGCCGGGTGGTCTAACCCAAAGACATAGAGATTCCTACTTGAAGTGGAAGAAATAATATGGATTTTGTAGTTGTTTACAAGACTAGAAAAGGTGTTGATTCTAATTTGGGTGGTGGTTTGATAGCGATGACAAATCGGCTCATTTTCTACGCGGAAAGACACATAGGGGGCGGAAGATTAATGCAGGTTATACTATTTCATGACTTTGGTAAGGTTGCATGGGATTCCTCTATCCATCATAATCGGAACCGTGGTACTCAATTTACTTCACACTATTTGGAAGTCTTTTAAAAAAGGGGTCTATGGGTCGAGAGTTAAGCTTACTACGGCCTTTGCCCGCAACGGAATGGACAAGCGAAAGGACCTATCGTCAAACACATTGAGGATATGCTTAGGGCTTGTGTAATTGGGGCTTAAGGGTAGTTGGGATGATCATCTTCCATTGATTGAGTTTGCCTATAACAATAGCTATCATTCTAGCATCGGTATGGCTCCTTTTGAGGCTCTCTATGGGAGGCGTTGTAGATCACCAGTTGGGTGGTTTGAGGTTGGTGAGGTGGCCTTGTTAGGACCAGACCTAGTTATGGAGGCTCTTGAGAAGGTTAGGATGATTAGAGAAAAGTTGAAGATGGCCCAAAGTCGCCAAAAGTCCTATGCCGATGCGAGGAGAAGGGCTCTTGAATTCCGCGTTGGTGATTGGGTTTATTTGAAGGTGACACCCATGAAGGGTGTGGTTCGTTTTGTAAGAAGGGCAAGTTGAGCCCAAGATACGTGGGTCCTTATAAGGTGATGAGGAGAATTGGCAAGGGTAGCTTATGAGTTGGAATTGCCTAGCGAGATGGATTTGGTTCATCCGGTATTTCATGTGTCTATGTTGAGGAAGTGTGTGGGTGATCCGAATGCCATTGTGTCTCTTGATGTTGTGGGTGTTGTTGAAGATAATCTGACCTATGAAGAGGTTCCGTTTCAGATTTTAGATAGACAAGTGAAGAGGTTGAGAAACAAAGATGTGGCTTCCATTAAAGTCCTTTGGAGAAATCAACAAGTTGAAAGTGCTACTTGGGAGGCCGAAGCGGACATGCAAAGGCGATATCCTTATTTTTTTCCACTCCACTCGAGCCTAAAGTATTGATCTAAGCCATTTATAAAATCTCAGGTCTTAAGTTCAGCCCCCATGTCATTGCATACATTCATGCTTAAGTTGACAAGTTCATTGTGGTTTTACAACTATGTTGAGGTTTTGAAATAAGGTGTAAGTGCATTGTTGCATCCTTATGTGGGCTGAAATTGCAATGTTTGTGTCTCTCATGTACGTTTCTTTAACATTCGGGGACGAATGTTCCCAAGGGGGAGATATTGAAACGATCCAAATGCCCGAAAATGTGCTTCGGAAACACCTATAATTGTAATTTCCATATATCTCAAAATCCGTGCATGATTTCGGAAATTCGACTTCATATTCTTATTCGTGGGTCAAATTGAGTGGGAAATGGGTCTAACCCGAATTTTAGAACAACCGTATCAAAATTCGAAAATCGCAAAAATTGCGATTTGGAGGGTCAACTTTAAAGGGGCATATCTCTTAGCACAAAAGGAACTGGAAGGGCTGCAACCTATCAAATTAAAGCTCTTTGAGTTAGCTTTCCAACGCACTTGGTTTCACCTGATTCCGAGTTTAGGATGAGGCAGGTTATGACCATTTTTCGTAAACCTGTCAGTGCAGAAATTTCCATTCCCAGTGAGCGAATTTTCTAGGTCGGGTTGGAGTCATTTTTTATAAAAAGGGGATATGTCCATATTTAGTCATTTTCTTAACTCCAAAAACACTCTCTAAGCCCTCTCCAAAAATTCAACCAAGATCTTCAACCAAATTCAAACATCTCAAGCTCTAATTCCGGATTCAAGACTCAATCTCAAGCTTCGATTTTCCATTCCAATCTTCATCAAGGATTCTCCAAAGTTGAGGTATGTGGGTTTGATTGTGGAAACCTTCCTTTTCACAAGTCCAACCATTTATCCTCTATTTCTACTTCAAGTTTATGGGTCCTTATGATTATTTATGAACTCTTGAATTACGGAATTACTACTACACACCCTATATGGTCCTTTTTGCATTATTATCATGAAAATGGAATTTTTAATGTGATGTTTATTGGTTTCATGCTTCCTGATCAATATTATGAGTGATATTTATATGTTATGTTGTTGGTGGGCTGATTTATATGGGATTTGGAATTGGTTGGAATTAGTATTCTTGAAATACCAATGATTTCATTTACATGAACATTGGCCGCACCATGTGTTTGATAAAAATGCCCATTTATAGAATTCTAGGAAAGGAAGGTCCAAGGTACGTCCCTATGAGACGGATGGTTATGTAATTACTGAAATGATGCTGAAATGGACACCAATGTAAAATATGATTTTCTCTCTAATAAGTGTTGTGAGTTCGACCATGCCTAGTACGGGGGGTAGTAGGCCCGTAGTAACCATATCGAGGGGTTTGTACTTGGTTGCCTAAGTACGGGGGGTAGTAGGCCCGTATCAATCGAGGGGGAAATTGGTCCATCCAATTGGCCAGCACGGGGGGGGTAGGGCCGTGTAACATACCGAGGGGTTTGTACCTTGTCCCCTAGGCACGGGGGTGGTGGCCCGTGTAACCAATATAGAGGGGTTTGTAACCTTGGTCCCTACACGGGGGTGGTAGCCCGTGTAAACCATATCGAGGGGTTTGTACCTTGGTTGCCTAGTACGGGGGTAGTAGGCCCGTATAACCATATCGAGGGGTTTGTACCTTGGTCCCTAGCTCGGGGGGTGGTAGGCCCGTGTAACCATATTGAGGGATTTGTACCTCTTTCGCCTCTCCAAGGGGGTGGTAGGCCTTGGAAATACTATATTGATGGTCACTCGCCACACATGTACTACGTCCCACTAAATATGATTTTTTATGTAAGCATCATTATACATATCATTTCATTAATATGCTATTTATCGGGTATGATTACGCATTTTCCTATGATGTCCATCTAATGTAGCATTGCATTGCATCCCATATACTTAGTACATTCAAATGTACTAACGCCTACTCTATGCCTACATGATGTCACCATGTAGGGACCGGAGCACCGCTTGACCATCCTCCTCCGCGTGGCTATTACGATTTTCTATAGTGGTTATTGGTGAGTCCTCCATTTCGGGGACGTTGCTCATGATCTTTTGCTATGTATAAAACTTTTCCTTTCTAGTTATGTTTTGACTATGAGGGTGAGCCCGGTAGTTTGTCTTGGCCCCCGCTAAGTACTCATGTTTAGAGGTGGTGTTGGACAAGTTGTGTATTATGCTTGAGCTTGACTCATCTATGGTATTTATGTATCATTTCTTTTTTTTCTTCTTGCTCCCTTAGTCCCGATTTCCCCTTGACTATGCTTATCGCTTATGGTCATTTAATTGCTTCCGCGACCAAGGATGTGTAATGATACGCTATGAGGCTTGTTTGGGGTTCCTTCGGGTTCCCCATTCGCCGGTCACATCTAGGCCCTAGGCTTGGGTCGTGACACTGAGTCAAGCAAGGGACTTGACTGCCGCACATCGGGCTTACTTCTGACATAAATTTGGGCATGGTAATCTGCCCCTATGACAAATAATAACATATTCAGTGAAAATCTCACTAAGTAGAATCTGTATAGGATGAAACGTACACGATCATATTTTAGTGGATTGATTGATTATAGAATGTGACTTACATATTTAACAAACTAGTATTGATTGTGAATATGAATTTTTTCACTAAATTTAATGATACTATCGGCCATATCAAAAAGGGTGAAGTTCATTTTCACCTCATTAGCTTTCTGAACATCCACTCCTTGGATACAAATAGTGGGGCCACTCCTCGGATACGAATAGTAGGGTTGGGGTCATCCCAAAGCACAATAGCAAGAAGGGCATAGAACTCCCTCACTCATCTTGAGCGAGAGGCAGGGGGAGCCTCCAACAAAGGGCCCCAACTGGACTCTTCAAGCCAGGCATGTAAGACACTAACCTTCTCTACCCCGTAAACCATGTGGAAAGCGCTCTCAAAGAAAAAATTGGTCCTTCAATAATCATGGTATCTATTTTGAATATTGTCATTCAGAAACCTCATGAAGGGAAGGTCTTTCTTTGGGATTTTAGTTACCGCGTAGTAAAATCTACAAAATGAACGAATATGTTGATTAAAACTCATACAAAGACGAGAAATCAATTCGAAGAAAAATTCCACCCTTGGCCGAACTGGGAGGCTACTGTGAGGTAGGTCACTATAGCAAGAATTTTTTCTCTACAAGACCTCCGCTGTAGCGAGAGCAAGGCCTTCATTGTCACAGAATTTCAAAAGGTAATTCAATGGCACTTCTTGACCCAAAAATCCCATTTTCTACAAAATAACTTTAGATCAATGTTCCTAAACCGCCCTACTATTATTTTATGCAAAATTCAGGCATTATAACTCCTAAATGTCACTCGAATCTAATTTTCCAATCAAGAACAATCCTTTACCTTTCCCTAAGTATTTTCGATCCATTTCCAGTCCTATACCCCGCAATCCTTACGTTTAGAATGTTGTAGGAGCATTATAAACGTAAGGTAAATACCCATGCTTTAACAATTTCAACAAATCAAAACAAACCTCCAACGTTAAAAAATAAATCCAAATGCCTCTTCTAATTATCCGATTCTAGCATACTACAATCATTGTTTTTGCAATAAAGTAAGGAGAGTAAGAATTTTGATCATTACCTTAGTTTCTAACATCGGGATCGGAGTGATCAAGAGAGAAAAGTTGAGTTCTTGAGTGAAAAATGAGAGAATAGGCGAAAAAAAACCATTCCTCTCCCCCTAAATCTGATTTCGTATCTCGCTATAGCAGCAGGGCAGCAACTACAGCGGCACTGCTATAGCGAGAATTTTCTCACTATAGTGGAATCTGGGCACACTGGCAGGAATTTTTTTATTACTTCATCCATTTGATTTTTTTGACCGATGGGTCTAGGCCCCGTGGTGAGAATTTTTTTTGTTACTTCGTCCAGTTGATTTTCCTGTCCAGGTCTATTAGCAAGGCCTCGATGTACTTGGACACTCAGGAAGTAGGAATTTTCTATAGTTCGTGTAAGACTATAATTCACTCTTTACGTGATCAAAATAGGCGATAGTATTCCATAGTTAGTCTTTCTTTTCTTTCATTTTAAAAATCATTAGGGGATGAACAATGATTAAATTGGTATACATTGTAACAACCTGTTTCGTCATTATTTGAAAGACACCTCGTGCAGAACCTCAAAAAAAAATTAAATGCGTTGTCACTGTAAATTAGGGTGACACGAAAAAAATTTCGAAATCTAAATTATATTCGGGCTGACGTTATCCCACCTTAGCGGGAATGTTCCTGCTATGGATTCACTATTGTAGCAGCTACCTTACTGCTATAGCAGGGCTGACGAAACTAGAAACTAGAAAATACGAATTTTATAAATTGACTCATCTTCTTCAGTGGTAAAATAGATGGGGGCTACTCCAAAAAACCCTCATAAGCTGCTCCAAGCTTAGGAACATTGGAGAGGAGGGATTCCAGCGCAAAAGGATGAAAGCCCTTGGATTTCAGGTCTGCTTCTATTGGGATTTTCCCCAATGAAAGCAGAAGTTTGTGTTCAAATTTCGTCAATAATCGTATGGCGTCCAAGTAGGCTAGGCCTAACTAAGTAGTTCGACATGACTATACATAATACATAGTAGAGTGATGGGATATTTCATGCATAGGCCTTCGGGCATGACATTAGGCTGGTTACCTGTATTTATTATTATTGCTTAGGGTGGTAAGGTATTTGGTTAGTAATGTTGGCCTTATGATAATATTTCATGTATAGGCTTTCAGACATGGAGTCTGGATAATTAAATGTGTTGATTATTGTTGTTTAGAGTGGTAAAGTACTTGATTAGTAATGTTGACATTATGATAGTTGTTGGGTGTTATCCTATGATGGTAACATGTGGATAATCTGATTTTGAGCTGGAAAAATTATTTGTGGAGGGTTGTTTAATGTAGGTGATAGTTGAACTATTTTCTAATTTACGTTATGTGTGCATGCATGTTAACTGTTCTATTAGTAATATTTGTATAGTACATGTTCAAGAGTTAAAGGAATTAATGTGAAATGATACATTATTCGTTGTCAAATCCCATGCCATGAATCTGTCTTAACTGCTTGTAGTCTTGGAAGGGTAGTTGTATTCAGTGTGGTTGTGATTGTGTGATGTTTGTGATTGCGGTTGGTTAGGACACCATGCTTGGTATACCTTACCAATTAGATTGAATACTACACCTATTACATATTATCGGTTGGCTCGAGTACCACGTTTGATATATATTATTGATTGGTTCGGATACCACACCTAGTACAGATTATTGATAGGCTCAGGTACCATGTCGGTACAAGTTCTATATTGGTTGGCTCGAGTACCATGCCTGGTACATGCTTGACTATTCACTGTATTTGGGTTCTGTTAGTGAATCAAATTTGTTCCTTATCTGTTATCATGATGTGTTGGTCAATGAGTGGCCAAATTGATACGTTAAATGTAAGATAGTCCTTGTGTAGATTGGAAATTGTAGGTTAAAGACCGTAGATTAGATTTTAGGGATCCTTGTGTGGTCCGAGTTGCTGAGGGGTGTATTGGATTGTATGTTAGATTAAGTCAAGAGGGATAATCAAGAGTTTCGAAGGCGGTGCACTACATTGACTAAGGGCTAAGGATTAGGGTTTTGGCAGAGGGTCATAGGATAGAGGACAAACTGGTTAATAGAGTTAGTTGGAGATTTAAAGTCAGCAAATGTGCACAAGATTGAGATTCAAAGATTAAAGATTTTGAATTAATGTAATGACCACTCTCGTCGATATGGGCAAACTGTTAATGAAAGAAAATGAGCGAAAAAATGTTTAGAGTAATGAGTTAAATTTTTTAGGGTAGGCTAGGCTTGGATGAAATCCGAGTGAGGTGAGGTCTAGAGAAATTTGGGGAAAGGATTTGGTGGAACGTCTAAGTGGGGTCTGCTTTTCTTGTCGCTAAGACAATAAGAAGTCCATAGAACTTTTCGGTAGTGAGTTCGAGTGAATAGAACTTCCAATAACGAACTTGGCGTGAAGGGATTGACTTGGAATGTTAAGGTTTAAAGGTGTATTGTAAAGTAGTCTAATTTTGGAGGAGTTTCAAGTCTCTGTCCTGTGCAAGCCGCTATAGCGAGAGATCCTGTTATAGCGTCGTTGCTATATCAGGATTGGACTGCTATAGTGGGATTAGTCGCAGTTAATGCAGAAAATTCCAAAAATTGCTCATTATTTTGCAACCACGTTTTGCGGACGAGAAGGGACGACCTAGGGAAAATTTCATCTATTTTTCATCGTTATCATTGATAAAGGTAAGTAAGTTATCCCTTAGCTTTGTAATTTGATTCTTAGGCCTTAGAATCTATGGTGATTACTTTAGCGGAGGGTTTGAGTAGGTATAATGGTGGAAAACCCTTGATTTGGGTAGAGTTATCATGAAATTGGCCTGAGATTTGGGATTAGGATATAATCTAGGTGTATTTTGGTCATTTGAGTCTGATATATGTTATATTGATTGTTTGTAGACCAAGAATAAGCTAGGTATCATAACACGGGAAAAACTGAGGTTCAATAGAGCATTTTGGACTTGATTAAAGATAGATGATGGTTGTTTGTTTCCTACTTATGTTATATGTGCTTGCGAACTGCTTCATCAGTATTTTCTGTATAATGTATGGCTAGGGAATGAAAGGAGTATAAAGTGAAATGTTAGGTTGTGTCAATCTCATGCAATGAATATGTTTTCTTAGGTGATTGTAATGTGTGATTGTCGGTTGGATCATGTACCACATCTAACACTTATTAAAGGTTGGCTCGGGTACCATGCCTGTACATGATATCTCTTAGTTGGCTTAGGTACCCTACCTAGTACATATTCAGTTAGCTCGGGTATCACGCCTAGTACATATTCGGTTGGATTAGGTACCACGCCTAGTACGAAATATCAATATGGTTGACTTGGGTACTATGCCGGTACAAATTACTAACGGTTGGCTCGTGTACCATGCTTGGTACATGTGATTGTTGTATGTGGATTCCATGAGTGAATCGAGTTGTCTTTGGTGTAATGTTGTTGATCATGTTCATTGCGTATGTTATCTATTTTACTAGGTTGTGGTCACATGCTCATATTTCATATGGCTAGAACTGGCCGCTGATCCTACCAGTACATTGTGAATTTTGTGTACTGATACTGCACTTTCTCTTTCTTTGTGGAGTACAAGACATATTTCAGAGGCTGCTTCACGACTTAAATTGTTACTCTAGTACTTTTTGAATCCTAGGGTGAACTTATCTTCCGATATGCTATGGATTCCTCTTTTCCCTCTAGTCCATTTTTTGAACTTAGGCTCTTGTTATTTTGGGGTTTCATCCGCACATTCTAGATTACGTAGATGCTTTTGTACACGACTTTCAGTTTATAGGGAGTTACTTCCACAATATTTGGTGATAATGTTTTTTATTTATGAAACTTGTTTTCAAGTGTTGAAAATTACTTTCTTTTGTTGTTTAGTTGATGACATATTAGTAGATAGTTGGTTCTTCCACCGGAAGTTAGTGTGCGTGCCTCTCACGACGGATTGGGTCATGATACACTTGGAAGAATTTTATCCCACTAAATATTTTCTAGTAGGATTTTCAACAAGGCAGCCAATATGCATATTATTATATGTGTATTTCACCATTGTAGAATTCATTAGTTACAACTACTTGTTTAAAACTATACTTTAATTTTTACCCTTCTAAAAAATATCTTTTTCTTCACTAGAATTTTTTCAACTAGATTTTTCTAGTAAGATTTTAATGAGTCTTATTATCTATCAAATAGACATCGGAGGGTGAGTGCTCTTAATATATTTTATGTATTATAGTAAATGCTTTTTATGTTTCTTTGGATAAAAGCTAAAGATAGTTGCTTTGGAACTGTATCTGTTTTCCCTATAAATGCAGGGATTTTTGTTCATTGTATTTCATCTCTCAAGAGAAATAATATGCTTTCCCACTTCTCTCTACCTCACTCTAAAATATTTTTCTTCTTGATTTATTATTTGTAACATATATCAAACAAAAAATGACTTATTGAAAATATTAAGACAAGATTTCACGTGGATCAACTTTGGCTAGATATCAATCAAAATTTTGATGGTCTGAAATGAATTGGACTGAGATAATAAATAAGTCAATCCATGTTTGAACAAGTTATATATGATCAAATCCAATTTAAGTATTATTGGAATTAGAACTTGTCATTATTTCCAATAACATAAATGGGAAAAAATCTTTAATACCCAAAGATGTTATTCCACTAACTTGGACATTAATTGTGTAGTAAAACATAGTTTGACTAAACTTTTCTCAAGAATATATAATTATCCTTTCATCTTGTGAATATCATCAAAATTACAAGAGAATGGTCTTTAAAAAACATTTCTTAACATGAATTTTTATATCACTAGTTTAATCTTTTCATTTTTATATATCTTGTCCTTGAGTGGAGTTGTTGCTAGTAATTCTACTAAGTCCCCTCTATCTCACTATGAAATATGGATTGTTAGTGACCTCCCTAATGGAACAAATCCTTTATTTTTTCGTTGTTGGTCTAAACATAGTGATTTGGGATCTCATTTTCTTAATCCTGATCCTGAGGGCTTTCATTGGCGTTTTCGTCAAAATCTTTGGGAAACAAAAAAGTACCAATGTGAATTTGTTTGGATTAACAAGACCTTGACGTTTAAAGTTTTTGATGATAGATTGTCAGAAAAATGTGAAGGTCGTGGTAATATATGTTATTGGTTGGTTAGGAAAAATGGCTTCTATTTTGCAAATTATATCAACCCTTTTCCATATGATTTAAAGCTAATGTATTCATGGTGATATGATATGATCGATTGTAAAAAAAATATCAAAAAATTACCAATATATCCATGGTAATCATATGAATATGAAAAAAAAAATACTAATCATATGTTTGTGAACTAATCACAGAAACATCCTTGTTTGTGTTGGGTGGAGCATCTGCTATAATTCTTGATTTTGTAACCCCTCCTTGATCTGCTTCTAGGAGATCCATAACAAAAAGAGGAGGTTGGTTAAATATTATTATGCTACCACCATTCATTGAAGAACCAAAATGTGCCATTTTGTCAGCGACTGCATTTTGCTCCCTGTACACATGTGCAAGTGTCGAATCATTCAGGTGGTTGAGGAAGTGCCTGCAATCATCAAAAATTGACATATGAGAGTTAGATGTGTTTTGGATATGTTGAATAACCTGCTTGGCATCTATATTGATTTGCAGTGATGTCAAATTATGAGCTATTTCAAGTTGTAGGCCGCGGAGCAGTGCCAGTACTTCTGTTTGCAAAGGTGTATTTGCATTCACTTCTCCTGCAAAGCCAATTATCCAGTTTCCTACAAAATCACGAAAGACTCCACCAATTCCTTGAGTGTGGGTATGAGGGTTGAAAGCACCATCAGTGTTTAGCTTAACGAAGCCTTTTGGTGGAGGAACCCAAGCTAGAGTGGTAGTCATAGAAATATCTTTCCTTTTGTTGTTAAGCCCAAGATGATAGTATTCTAGAGCCAAGTTTTGTATAAATTGTATATAAAATATGATACATGTTTTGGTGTATGCATTGTATAAAATATAGTGTATGTACTTTATGGATAGAATTCATAATATGATATGCCTTGTTATATAATTTTTTTATTATATGTATGGAATAGGTGCAGAAATTAGATTGTGTGACTGATTTTCTACGTTTAAAGGTGGTATTAATTATACTTTCAACAAGAATAAGTGTGTAATAGGTCATCATGACAGTTTAATTAAGTGTGTACTCGATTTTTCGGGACGAGTTTATGGGGGAATTTATGCCTTTTTCGTATCAGGTTATATACAAACATGTTTTAGTGTATGAATTATGTATAAAATATTATATATTTAACTAATTTAGGTGTGTTTTTATTTTTTATAATAGAAAGTGGTGTACCTTCATTTTTCTGTTGGTTTTACATGTTAGTATGTAAGAAATTTGTACATATTTCGGTATATGGATCATGTATAAAATATAGTACATTTAATTAGTTTAGATGTGCTTTTATTTTTTTTAAATATCTAAAATTTGTATAAAAATTAGTGTATTTTCATTTTTTTTTGGTTTTTAATTGTTTATATGTAACAAGTTTGTATACAAATTAACAAGTATCGATGCGAAGTTGGTCACTGAATTCATTATCTCATAAAAATACAGGAAAAATTATAAATATACACAAATATGTTTTATGTATTAAATGTGTATAAATATGATGAATTAACTAGTTTGGGAGTACTATTATTTTCTAGTAGTTGCTTATCAAGTTGTATTGTTCATCAATAAATATACATAAAAAAATATAAAGACTTATTCTTCAATGAAACTTCAATGAGCGAAGTATTGAAAACTCTGATCCATTCATCTCTGCAAGCAGGGAGGATCCAGAGCGTTGCCCCTCCTATTCAAGGCCGGATGGCCGCGCCCCACAAGCACCCAACCTTCCTTTTGCTCTTCCTTCGGTTTGCCTCCATGAACGCGCCACTTAGGAGTCCTGCTACCGCCTTAATGAATTCAGTATAATAGTAACAAGAAACACTCCTAAACTCAGCACGAATTATTAGTTTCATCCATAAACTATTGATAGCCTTAAAAACACCCTTTTACTTGACTAACTAAACTTAAATACACCCCGATCTTATAACATGTACATCCTTAAATTCTCGCCAAGTTTAGAGTGTTTTCAATACTTCTCACAGCTTTTTATTCAGAGCTCCAAACTCTTACATGAGTCTAAGAACACTTACTATGTCATATGACAAATCGGGAATGTATTTAAGTTTAGTTAGTCAAGTAGACGAGTATTTTTAAGATTGTCAATAATTCGGGAATGAAATTAATAATTTACACCAAGTTCAATCAACGAATCTGTATCAATTGTATGTGAAAATTTATGCACTGAATTCACTTATTTGTATAAATAAAATTTGGAAAATCATGGATGAAAGCATGAAACTCAAAGAAAAAATATACGTTTATGAAAAATTTAAGGAGAAAATGTGAGAAAGTTAAAGGGAATTTGTATGCTTAAATAACGCGATTAATTGACAATCTTTTAACATGTTTGTAAATTCTTTTTACCCTTTTTGTTAAATTTTGATAAAATTCTAGTACTATGTTTTGAAAAGTGAAAACTCCTGTTAGAACTTATAATACTTAATCTTATATAGTACTATATGGAGGACATTGACCTCATGTAGATATAGAGACCAAAACAAGCTCAACTGTCAAAAGATGAAGATTCAGATATATTGGAATATCAGGACTGCCATCAGTCATACTTTCCCAACAGTAAATATGGAAGAAAACTGGATCAACATTTGTGACATATTATCGACAACAAACAGATAATGTATCGATTTAACTTGTCACTCCGCAAACTAGCTCAGCCTTAGGAGAAGCTTTGGGTAAACCACTCAATTCTTTAATGGATTTAGTTCGTATCGGTTGTTCAATGAAGATCCTTAGCAAAGATGGTGCCTCAAAAAGGAATAGCATAGCAAAAACCTCCACACAGTTTGGACTCGCAAAACCATAGAAGCTCACATACTCTAGCTTGTTGAGTGGTAGTCGCAAGCAGCCAGGCGTCTTCAGACATTTCACAAATGCTTCAATATTATCATCGATACCTTTGACCTAATGGTATAAGCAAACACCATTAGCTTCAACTTCAAATATATGATGAGCAAAAGAACCACCAGATATATTTAACATTTCTTACCGTAATCTCAAGTTCACTCAAATTGGGCGAACACTTAATTAATTGTAGAACGTAAGAAATATGACCCAATTTGCCAAAGTCAACAGAGAGGGACAGCTTCCGCAAGCAGTTGAGCATAAAAGGAAGACCACTAAATGGAACTACGTCTGCACTCAAAAGCTTTGGAGCAAATACAATGATTACAATCTCACTTGAATGAAATCACTATAGGAGATATTCAAGTGAAACAAGAAGTTAATGTCTTACCTCAATGAAAAGTGAATCCAACATGAGTACCTCAAGTGCAGGCAAGCTACCAAGAAGTTTCTCCAACGTTGATCTATGATCATGATTTGGATTATCAACCACTTTGGAAAACACAAGTGCTAAATCTCTCAAATTCTTGCAGTTCATGAAGCAATTTAGCGCGATATAGGCGTGATGGTAACAAACATACAAGGATTTCAACACTGGTGAAACAATGTTTAGGTATTGCATACCATCACAACAGTTCAAGGTCAAATTAGAAAGAAGAGGGGCCTTGAAAACACAATGCTCTGAAAAGGTTATTGATGCCAACCGAAGGGTTACAAGATTGGGAAAGCCACGAAATGAAGCAGGTGGGTTGAAGGAACAGATAGCAAGTTTCAACTGTGTCAGGGTTGGACAGTGAAATATACAAGGAGGCAGTGCATAGGTACGATCATCAATATTAGAAATTCTAAGGCTTAGCTTCTTGACACGGTTTCTGGTGACATAAAGAACCCATCTATCAATGGCTGTATATGAAGCTAAATCTTCTACTCTAACATCAAGATCAAACTTCACAATCTTTCCCATATGCAGTAACATAATCCCATCTACTACTTCTCGGAATTTGGATTCAGACTCTTCTATTATCTCATCACAGAACTCGTAATCCAGCACCATTTTTGGAAGCTCGCTCCAAACGTATCTCCAACTTTTGGACAATGTACAAGTTTTTGCAGCGTCTTTAACAGGCAAGTGCTCAAGGATACAATCAATAATATTTCTTGGTAGGACACTAATTCTATCTTCTATATCGCCTTCAACCGCAACCCTTACTCTATCTGTTAAAAAGAATTTAAATGATCTTATTAAGGGTTAAATTTTTTCTTTATCTGTTAGAGAAAAGTTGATAAATCTTCTTTTTTTTTGATAACCGAGAAATCCGTCTGTGACCCGCCCTTTGGACCAATCATAGCCTTCTAAACTCGGTGGATAATGGGCCCGCCCCTCTACCCTTCTCCACTTAAATACCGGGCTTCGCTTTTGATGGTGTGGGGCTTGAACCTGCGACCTAAGCCACAAATCCTCCACCTTTTGCCACTCGAGCTATGCCTTGGGGGCGAAAAGTTGATAAATCTTAATAAGGCATCAAGTTTATAATCCAGAAAGAATCAGACAAAATAAGGGGAAGAGAAAGTACCTTGATCCATGCTTGATTTTCTTTTTCTGTTCTGGATTTTTTTTCTACCTCACTAGCAATAATGTAGAATTTGAGCAAAGAGGCCTCTTGATCTGTCAGTGACAGGAAAATAGGAGAACATTATGATAGTAAATGTCTTTTTATTTTGTTCAATTAAGCTCCCAAAGTAGTTAAAGAAATATAATGGTATCCCAAAAAGAGTCGAAAAACTGTCTCGAATTATGAAGCCAAAACATAAGGAGTCATGATAGAATATGTCAGACTTCTGAAATCGAAGTCAAATTGCACCAAAATATTACACAAGAAAATAAGTAAAGAAACAAAAGTAAGGATGAAAATGGACCTCAAATGGAAAGTTTCTTCAATATATTACTGAACCCCGAGAACCTGTACAGCAACATTTTTGTTCTGCAAAAGAGCATAAAAGGAGAAACGACATCAGGACCTTGACTGAAATTGTCACACACAACCTGAACAACCAAACAACCCGAGCTAGTGGCAACGCCATGAATTTCGTTAAGGACATTCAAGCTTTGAAGATCGAAATTTGAAAGAATTCAACGAATGAGACCAAACCGATTACTTCAAATCACACTACGCAGTAATATATAGCTAACTCATAAAAACACTTCATAGAACGAAAATTCTATAAATCAAAACTAACATAAGGAAGACAGTGCGAGGAATTCTACTAGTGAAAGCATAATCAAATATAATATTGCAACGTCTCTTATAATACTCTCATTAGAAATAAGAAAACCTCTTCTCTTTCAGGCACTCTGTGAAGCCTTTCATTGTAGGAGGAATTACTTGCTTTTACTGAAGCAAAACACTTCAAAACTTTTCATTCTTTTGTTATTTATCCTTTAGAAACATTTTGCTCTCTAAAAAAATGATTTTCATACCCAAAATAACACTAGGTGGTCTTTCTTTCTATATCCAAGTCTTGGTAGGTAAAGTTACCTAATACCTGTTGTTGGTGGGAGGCGACACATATCCCATAAAATTAGTTAGTTGTGCGTAAGCTGGTCCAAATTCCACGTCGTAAAAAAGAATAGGATGCATTTTTTATTCTAGTTGCAAATTCCATCTCTACCAAACAACAATTACATACAGATCAAATCACAAGCTCTCTGTACATGAATAATCTAAGCATGAGATTCTTTTATTCTTGTTGCGAATTTCATCTCTACCAAACAATCAAAAACCCATTCATTTCCTGATTTAGGGTTTCATGAATAATTTCAGTTTCCCGCTAAAAATAAGTAATAGCTCAAATTTTATTTGTTCTTCTATATGAAATAAAAGAGAAGAGAACCGATCAAACCTCAGCGAAGACTGCCGGCGTCGGCGTCGGCGGCGGAGAGCAGAACCAGAGTGAAATGCTTTTTTTGTTTGTCTAGTTAGCCTTGTATTTCTTTTTCTTACAAAAAGAATAAAAAGAAGAACTACCTAATTAATGTTGTGAATTCATTGAATTGTAATGTTTCATTCATTTAACACCTTAATATGATGTATCTATTTAAAATGTATTTCTTAAAGATATACTATCATATTTGATTAAAGATGGTAAATGAATGGTTTGTACAGAGTATTCTTTTCATATAATTCATTAAATTATGAATTTTTCATTCATTCAATTCCCTAACATAATGTATTTTTTAAAGATGTACTAACATATTTGATTAAAGATGGTAAATAGATAATTTGTACATCCTATAAAAGAATATTTTTCAACTTTGTGAATAGGAATGACAATGGAGCGAGGCGGGAGCATAGCAGGAAGGGTTAGAGCTTTTGCAGGTGTGAAACGGGGCGATAGTAGAGCATGACGAGTTAGAGCTTTTGTAGGTGTGAAGCGGGGCGGGGTGGATTTAACTAATATTTTTCAAAATTAATGTGGAGCGGGGCAATTGCGGGTTAGGGCTAAAGAATCTCTTAATTCGTTGTTTACATAAATTCGGTATTAGTTTTGCACATGTTTGGGCATTAGTCATAAAAAATGAAACTGATTGAATATTTATGAAAAAAAATTGAATGGCCAAAAAATTAGAAAGAAGAAAAAAGGGATTTTATTTATTACATCAATGTAACTTATTCAAAGTTACTCAAAAAATAAAGTTATTGACATGTTTAAAAGAAGAGTATTATGAAGGCAAAATTGCATTTTAATGCTAGGCTAACATGTTAATTTAGCGTTAACAGTTAACAAAATTCAAAATTTAAAGTTTAAAACTTATCCGCCTATTAATTTAAACGTTTTTTTTACAAATTATGTGGGATAGGGCGAGGAGGGGTAGGTTGAAAACAACAAATCATGCTATGTGGGGTGGATCGAAATCTTAGTGGGTTTGCCCCGCAACCGCCCCGCCCCGCCCCGCCCCATTGACATTCCTACTTGTGAAAGATTCCTCATGGTTCATTCTTTGAGTCTCATGTGTGTCTTAGTCCTTCCATGATTCATCATTTATGCATGTTCATGAAAAGTTTAAATTTTGAGAAAATGAGTTAGCTTGACTAATTTCTTCATGATTATGTGCATTTGAGTACATGTTGCATATAGACCTTATGAAATGATGTTTTGGACATGCTTTAGCTTGGAGTTGATGTTTTCTCCTCGGATATGTGCATTTATGTGATTGCATTCTTGTTGGGCTGTTAGATTAAGTTCTTACCCTCCCTATGATGTCTTGATTCCCATTCGAGGACGAATGTTCCCAAGGGGGGATATTATAACACCTCTGATCTTGAAATGAAGAGTTTGCAGGTTTCTGGAATTCTAGTGCCAGTACCAACAGAGCCACCTACGGCCCGTGGACTGACCTACGGTCCGTAGGTAGGGCCCGTGGTTGGCTAGCCCAGTTCCCTTATTATGTCAAGCATCAGTGTTTTTATACGTCTCGCCAGGACAGTCCGTCATTCAATGTACGGACCGTAGGTGGGCCTCGTAGGTGAGACCCACACTTAGTGAAATCTTCAGGGCCTGGAGTCAGACCTATGGTGGCCATGTACGGACCGTAGGTTGAACCACGACTGTACATGGTGACCCGTCGTTGCGGGTCCAAAGTTGGAAAATTCACTGAATCTATCTACGGTGGAACAGGACGGTCTGTAGGTTGACTTATGGACAGTAGGTCCAATCGTAGATGGGTTCCTACGGTTATTTTTAAAGGGCTTCTTGGTCTTTTCTCTAAATGTTTAGTGCCTAATCTAAGTTAGTTTGGCCCTGAACCTAGACCCTATATAAACCTTTTAAGCCCAATTTTTCCCATTCCTAATCATTCCTAAAACTCTCCTCTCCCAGATAATTCTCTCTCTAGAAAAGCTTGAAGAAGAAGAGGTGAAGTTAGGGTTCAAGAATCAAGCTTTCATTCCTCAAATTGCTTAAGGGCTTTGAACCTAAAGGTATGATAATCTTCATCTATGGAGCCCTTTCCTCCATAGAGTTCCAAATTCTCAATTTACAAGTTAGAAATCCTCCATTAAAGTTAGGGTTTTCTTCTATGCCATGAGTTCTTTTCAATGTTGATTTAATTGATTATTTTATGAACTATGAAGACTATGAAGTATGAATTGAGTTTAATTTCATGAATTTTCGAAATTAGGCCTTGTTGATGGGTTGAATTATGAAGAAGATGAATTTTATGAAAATCTATATGAACCCATGCATGATTTATGTTTCCTAAAGTTATGATTCATGATGAATTATGAATGATCAAAAGATGGGTTTTATGAAAGCATGCATGTTCAATGATGAAAGTTATGATGATTTATGAATTGCTTTGAGATTGAAGCATGAATGATGTTGTTGTTGAGTAGTGAAAGGGTTTCTCACATATTGCTCAAATCATGAATGTGAAAGGTTTTCTCACGTAAAGGATTCATAACTTGTTGAAAGGTTTTCTCAACTAAAGTTGAATCAAAGATTAAGGAGCTATTCTAATGATAGACAAGAGCCGATCACCCATATCTATTAATGATGATAAATTATGAATTATGATTAAATGACTATTCCATGGGATTAAGCTTAGCACCGAGTGGATACCGTTATGGAAGCTCTCCCGTATGTAAAGGCCGGGTTTCTAGTAGCAATTTCCTTATCCGTTAACGATGTGCCACTATAGGATGATTGTCTTGCATAGATATTAGCTTGTGGATCCACGTAATCTATAAGTTAAAGGGTCCTACCTTAGCAAGTAGGATGACCCTATTGGTGTAGGGTTAGACACCGAATTCCATGCTAATAGCTCACATGGTCTTACATGTCGGTTAAGGCTAACTTCCCACAATAGTGAACTAAAGAGCTTTTTAAGGTATTTCTCAAGCAAAGTAAAGATGTTTAGCTTGCATTGATCATGATTTATAATTTATGATTTCTAACCCTTTTCTTATGGTTTAGCTTGATCATTGCATGTTATGAAAATGTCCCCTTTTAGCATGTTTAAATGTTTTATGCAGGGTTATCATACTTGGTACATATTTGTACTAACGCATACTCTTGCCTACTTTTTCTTATAAGTGTAGGACCTGGCTCATCTCCATCTTCTTGTGGCTAGTTCATGATATTAGAGATCTTGAAGCATTGGGTGAGTCCTCATATGTTCGAGGACATAGCCACATTTACTTTCATGTCATTTACTTTCTTCTAAAGACCTTGTATGGGTTACGTCCCCATGTTGCTTTCTATTCCTATGTTAGATTGGCTTTGAGACTCTATGTAAACTTCTACTATTGTTTTCTTAAACTCTATCGATATGAAATTGTCTTTTGAACTCGTTGAATTCTATGATCTTGAAGTATGTATGCTAAGTGGCTTGTATGAGGCTTTTCGGGGCCTTGTACACCATGTCACGTCTAGGGGGTACCTTGAGTTGTGACAACATTGTTGTATGTGACTGAGTGTTGTCCAATCAAGAACTCCCATGTTCAAAAGATGTATGTTATGGAGATACAGATGTTGAGGTGGATGTATGATCATACTAGGAGAGATAAATATTAGAAATGAGCATATCAGGGATAAGGTGGAAGTGACTTTCGTGATGGACAAAATGTGGGAAGAGAGATTGAGATGATTTGGACATGTGAGGAGAAAATGCATAGAGGCACCAGTGAAGAGGTCAAGAGTTTGGTGATAAAGGGTATGGAGAGAGGCAGGGGTAGGCTAAAGAAATATTGGGGGAGAGGTGATAAGACATGATATGACGCAACTTCAGGTTACCAAGGATATGACCCTAGATGGTATGAGTTGTATTATTGTAGTTCCTTTTTTTCTATTTTTGTCATTGTCTATTAGTGTTTTTTAATAATCTTTTCTTGTATGTTGTTTATGGTGTTTCATCTATCACATGATTTATTGTTGTTTTGGTTTTCTATGGTAGATGTTTGCACTGTTTCATTTTTATTTGCTATATTCTCTTCATTATCTCCTTTTTCTTTATACTGAGATTTATTGCACTTGAGTTGAGGGTCTTTCAAAAATAGTCTCTCTACCTCCACGAGGTAGTGATAAGGTCTACGTACATTCTACCTTCCTCATACTTCATTTGTGGATTTCTCTGGGGTATATTGTTGTTGACTTTGAATTTAATTGGTGATAGAAAATGTATTAATTATTAAATTACTTCAAAATGTATTTTATAATATATTTCCAAGGTATAATTAATATCAATAAATATCCTTCTTATTTACAATCATATGATAATGAAAAATAGAGTTCAAAGTTGTCACAACCCTATAATACCCCAGATTCAAAAGGGTGGAAATTTTTTAATTTTTCTGGGTTCTGGTGCCCGTGACGGAGGCCACCTACGAACTGTAGAAAGACTGACAGACCGTAGGTGGGAACCGTAGTTGGCCCACTGAAAATCTGTAAGATGTCAAGTTTCAGAACCTTAACAACGGTCTGCCAGGACGGCCCATCGTTCTTTCAACGAATCATAGATGGGACTCGTAGGTCTCCTCCAGACTTAGTCAAATTCTTAAGCCATAGGTTCTGAACTAGTGTTGCAATGTACGGTCTGTCGATTGGCCCACGAGCCGTACATTGGACCTGTCGTTGCAGGGTTCAAATTGACAGTCTCTGAACCTACCTACGGAAGGACAAGATGGGTCGTAGGTCCAACCGTAGATAGGGGCCCGACAGTTATTTTAAAGGGGTCTTTTGGTCTTTTCACTCAATGAATTATTTACTAACTTAAGTCAGTTTTCCTCATTCCCTAACACTATATAAGTCTGTTCAATCCTAAAATCTACATTTTTCAACCACTTTACAAAATTCCCCAAATCCTTCTCTCTCAAATATTTCTCTCTCTAGAAGATAAAAGAAGAAGAAGAAGAAGAGGGCAAGCTAGGGTTCTAGAAATCAAGCTTTCTTCATCAAATTGCTTAAGGAATTGAAGCCCTAAGGTATCATAGTTGTCACGACCCAAGCCTAGGGCCTAGATGTGACCGGCGAATGGGGAACCCGAAGGAACCCCAAACAAGCCTCATAGCGTATCATTACACATCCTTGGTCGCGGAAGCAATTAAATGACCATAAACGATAAGCATAATCAAGGGGGAAATCGGGACTAAGGGAGCAAAAAAAAAGAAATGATACATAAATACCATAGATGAGTCAAGCTCAAGCATAATACACAACTTGTCCAACACCACCTCTAAACATGAGTACTTAGCGGGGGCCAAGACAAACTACCGGGCTCACCCTCATAGTCAAAACATAACTAGAAAGGAAAAGTTTTATACATAGCAAAAGATCATGAGCAACGTCCCCGAAATGGAGGACTCACCAATAACCACTATAGAAAATCGTACTAGCCACGCGGAGGAGGATGGTCAAGCGGTGCTCCGGTCCCTACATGGTGACATCATGTAGGCATAGAGTATGCGTTAGTACATTTGAATGTACTAAGTATATGGGATGCAATGCAATGCTACATTAGATGGACATCATAGGAAAAATGCGTAATCATACCCAATATATAGCATATTAATGAAATGATATGTATAATGATGCTTACATAAAAAATCATATTTAGTGGGACGTAGTACATGTGTGGCGAGTGACCATCAATATAGTATTTCCAAGGCCTACCACCCCCTTGGAGAGGCGAAAGAGGTACAAACCCCTCAATATGGTTACACGGGCCTACCACCCCCCGAGCTAGGGACCAAGGTACAAACCGCTCGATATGGTTATATGGGCCTACTACCCCCCGTACAAGGCAACCAAGGTACCAACCCCTCGATACGGTTATACGGGCCTACTACCCCCCGTACTAGGCTTGGTCGACTCACAACACTTATATAGAGAAAATCATATACATGTGTCCATTTCATCATCATTTCAGTAATTACATAACCATCCGACTCATAGGATGTACCTTGGACCTTCCCTTTCCTAAGAATTCTATAAATGGGCATTTTATCAAACACAAGGTGGGCAATTGTTCATGTAAATGAAATCATGTATTTCAAGAATACTAAGTCCAACCAATTCCAAAATCCATATAAATCAGCCCACCAACAACATACATATATATATCAACCTTCATAATTTGATCATGGAAGCATGTAAACCATAAACATCACATAATAATTCCATTTCATGATAATATGCAAAATGGACCATAATAGGGTGTGTAGTAGTAATTCCATAATTCAAGAGTTCATAAATAATCATAAGGACCCATAAACTTGAAGTAGAAATAGAGGATAAATGGTTGGACTTGTGGAAAGGAAGGTTTCCACAATCAAACCCACATACCTCAACTTTGGAGAATCCTTGATGAAGATTGGAATGGAGAATCGAAGCTTGAGATTGAGTCTTGAATCCGGAATTAGAGCTTGAGATGTTTGAATTTGGTTGAAGATCTTGGTGGAATTTTTGGAGAGGGCTTAGAGAGTGTTTTTGGAGTTAAGAAAATGACTAAGTATGGGACATATCCCCTTTTTATAAAAAAAGTCTCCAACCCGCCTAGAAAAAAAAGCTCACTGGAATTGGAAATTCTGCACAGACAGGTTTTACGAAAATGGTCATAACTCCCTCATCCTAACTCGGACTAAGGTGAAACCAAGTGCGTTGGAAAGCTAACTCAAAGAGCTTTAATTTGATAGGCTGCAGCCCTTCCAGTTCCTTGTGTGCTAAGAGATATGCCCCTTTAAAGTTGACCCTCCAAATCGCAATTTTTGCGATTTTCGAATTTTGATACGGTTGCTCTAAAATTTGGGTTAGACCCATTTCCCACTCAATTTGACCCCACAAATAAGAATATGAAGTCGAATTTCCGAAATCATGCACGGATTTTGAGATATATGGAAATTACAATTATAGGTGTTTCCGAAGCACATTTTCGGGCATTTTTGGGGTCGTTTCAATAGTGTTCATCCATGGAGCCCTTTCCTCCATGAAATCCCTAAAATCTTCAGTTTTCAAATTAGAAGTTCTTAATTTAATTAGGGTTTTCTTTCATTATGTGGATTCTTTGTAATGTTGCTTCAATTGATTATTTTATGAACTTTGAAATATTAATTGAGTTGAATTTCATGAAATTGGATGAATCCCCATGAACCCATGCTAAATCCCCAAATTTCAAAATTATGCTTTTGTTGGTTGGTTGAATTATGAAGTGATGAATTTTATGAAATCTCTATGAATCCATGCATGAATTATGATTTCTAAGTTAAGGTCTTCATGATGAGATTATGAATGAACTAAGGATGATTTTATGGAAGTAAGCATGTTCAAATCAAAAGTATGATTTTCCTCTACTATGTGGGTTCCTTCAATAATGGTCATATTGCCTTGTTTATGGTTTTCTAAGTAAGAGTTTTCATTGAATTGCATGATCTAAGAGGAATTCTCATGAAATTATGTGAACGCTATGATTTGTAAATTATAAGCATGATAAACTATGTAAAGATGAAGTCTATGAAATTACGCATGTCTCATATAAAGTTAATGATGAATTAAGGGTGCTTTGAGATGGAAGCATCAAAGTTTATGATATGTTGATGTTGTTGTTGAGTTGTGAAAGGAATTCCCATATATTACTCAACCCATGAATGTGAAAGGTTTTCTCACATGTAATGATTCATAACTTGTTGAAAGGTTTGTTCAACTAACTTTGAATTGATGATTAAGGAGCTATTCTAATGAAGGGACAAGAGGCGATCACCCATGTTCCCTATGGTAGACAAGAGGCGACTACCCACGTCTACTTATGATAATTGAACTATGACTAATCCGTGGGAATTATGCTTAGCACCGAGTGGACAAGTGGCGATTACCCATGTCCCATAAACTATGTGCCACCATAGGATGATGGTCTATGTTAGACACTAGCTAGTGGATCCACGTAAGCTATATGTTAAGTAAAGTGTCCTACCTTGGCAAGTAGGATGGCCCTATTGGTGTGGGGTTATACACCGAATTTCCTGTTGATAGCTCACATGGTCTTATATGTCGGTTAAGGCCATTTCCCACAAACAATGAACTAAAAGTGTTGTTATGAGGTTTCTCAAGTAAAGTAAAGATGTTTAGCTTGCTTTGACCTTGGTTTATGCTTTATGTTTTCTATACTTTATCATGTTTAGCTTAGTCATTGCATGTCATGAAATGTCCCGTTTTAGTATGTTTTAAATGTTTTTGTGCATTGCTATCATACTTGGTGCTTGATTGTACTAACGCATACTCTTGCCTACATTGACTTGTTAACGTATGGCTTGGCGATTCCCCATCCACTCGTGGCTAGAGCTTAGTAGAAGGATTGTGAAGACTTGGTAAGTCCTCATCCATTCGAGGACGTAGCCTAGTTGTTCTTACTTTTATGCTCTTTCTTTTGACATTGTATTGGGTTACGCCCCAAACTGTATTTTTCCTTCTTATGATTAGATTGGCTTTGAGACATGAGATGTAGACTTCCGCTATTTTCTTAAAATCTTTGATACGACATTGTCTTTTGTACTCTTAATCTCTATGATCTTGTATCTATGTATGCTAAGTGGCTTGTATGAGGCATTTCGGGGTCTTGTACGTCATGTCACGTCTAGGGGGTACCTTTTGTCGTGACAAACTTGGTATTCAGAGTACAAGGTTTAAGAAAGATCTTATGATGTCTCATAAGCCTCGTCGAGTAGAGTCTTGTTCATGAGTGTGAAACGTGCCACATTTATGAATGAGAGGCTATAAGACGTTTAAGAAACTTCACTTCTTTCATTACTCCTATGTCGTGCCATAGATTTTAACTCTATATATGTCTCTCTCCTAATCCCTATCCTATACGTTTCAAGATATGGAGACTCATAGATCTTATGCTAGAAGAAATGTGGGAGTGAATGGATAAACAATCTCCTCCTCAAGCTCCTCAAGTTTCGGCCGACCCTTTGGCCGAACAAGTGACTAATGCAGAGTTTAGGGCTGCTTTTCAAGTGTTGGCTCAGGCCGTGACGGCTCTAGCCAATAGAGAGGTTGTGGCTCCCGTGAACCCAAATATAGGTAAGGCGGCATCAAGGGTGAGGGACTTCATTAGAATGAACCCTCCGAAATTTCCATGGCTCTAAGGTTGAGAAATATCCTCAAGAGTTCATCGATGAGGTGTACAATGTGTTGATGATCATGGGTGTGACGCCGGAGGAAAAGGTGGAGTTGGCCGCTTATCAACTCAAGGGGTTTGCTCAAGTTTGGTTTAACCAATGGAAGAGTGAGAGGACGGTTAATGACGATCCTCTTGATTGGGAGAAATTCAAGGTTGCTTTTCTTGATAGGTTCTTTCCCCTTGAGATGAGGGAGGCAAGGGTGCTTGAGTTCATCAACATTCGTCAAGGAAACATGAGTGTGAACGAGTATGCTTTGAAGTTCACACAATTGTCTCGATATGCTCCTTCTATGGTTACTGATCCTAGGGCAAGAATGAGTAAGTTTGTTTCAGGAGTGTTCGAAATGGTGGTCAAAGAGTGTCGTACCGCCATGCTTGACAATGACATGGATATTTCTCGTCTCATGGTGTATGCTTAACAAATAGAAAAGGAGAAACTCAAGGAAAGGTCTAGAGAGGCAAAGAGGGCTAGGATAGGTGATGGTAATTTCTCACATTCAAGGTCTGATGGACATGGTCGTTCTAGATTTCGACAAAGGTTTTCTGGTCAAGGTTCCTCTAATGCTCCTCCTAAGCCCAACAAAGATAGGGTGTCTAACCCTAAGCCTCAAGGAGGAAATTGTGGTGGTTTTTCATCGACTACTTGTGCTAAGTGTGGGAGAAAGCATGAGGGTAAATGTCTAGCCGGTTCTAATGCATGCTTTGGTTGTGGCAAGTTGGATCACAAGATAAGGGATTGTCCCTTAGTGACTAAGAATGAAGAGGATAACCGTCGATGTACTCAACCTCAAAATCCATTGAGTTCTAGTCGAAATCAGAAGCAAAACCGATTCTATGCACTTCAAACTCACCATGAGCAAGAGGGTTCTCCCGATGTGGTTACCGGTATGTTGAAAGTTTTTCACTTAGATGTTTATGCCTTGCTTGATCCCGGTACTACTTTGTCTTTTTGACACCATATGTGGCTATGAGGTTTGATGTTGTTTTGGACGTGTTGTTAGATCCTTTTCATGTCTCTACTCCGATTGGTGAATCTATTGTGGCTAGGAGAGTTTATAGAAATTGTCCCGTCTCCTTATCTCATAGAGTCACTCATGTTGATCTTGTAGAGCTTGATATGTTAGATTTTGATGTTATTCTTGGGATGGATTGGTTGCATTCTTGCTATGCTTCTATTGATTGTAGGATCCGAATGGTCAAGTTTCAATTCTCGAATGAGCCTGTCTTAGAGTGGAAGGGGGGAAATTCTATGTTTAGAGGTCAATTTGTTTCTTGTCTAAAAGCTAGAAAGATGATTACTAAAGGTTTCATATACCGTCTTGTTAGGGTGAGGGATATAGATTCTGAAACCCCTACTCTTGAGTCGGTCCCCGTTGTTAATGAGTTTTCGGAAGTGTTTCCCGATGATTTATCCAGTATTCCTCCCGAAAAGGAAATAGACTTCGATATTGACCTTCTCCCGGATACGCAACCTATCTCTATTACTCTATATAGAATGGCTCCAGCAGAACTTAAGGAACTAAAAGAGCAATTGAAAGACTTGTTGGATAAGGGTTTCATCCGACCAAGTATTTCTCCTTGGGGTGCTCCGGTCTTGTTTGTTAGGAAAAAAGATGGTGCACTCCGGATGTGCATTGACTACCGTCAATTGAACAAGGTTACCATTAAGAATAAGTATCCTCTTCCGAGGAAAGATGACTTGTTTGATCAACTTCAAGGGGCTAGTTATTTTTCTAAGATCGACCTTCGTTCGGGTTATAACCAATTGAGGGTGAAAGAAGATGATATCTTGAAAATAGCTTTCCAGACTAGGTATACGGTCACTACGAGTTCTTGGTAATGTCGTTTGGATTGACAAATGCTCCAGCCATGTTTATGGATTTGATGAATAGAGTGTTTAGATTGTACCTTGACATGTTCGTGATTGTGTTTATTGATGATATATTGATCTATTCAAGGAGTGAGGATGAGCATGCCAATCACTTGAAGATTGTGTTGCAAGTCCTCAAGGACCAACAACTCTTTGCAAAGTTTAGTAAATCTGAGTTTTGGCTAAGGTCCGTGGCTTTTCTGGGTCACATTGTCTCCGGTAAAGGGATTGAGGTAGATCCTAAGAAGACGGATGCGGTTACGAATTGGCCTAGACCTCTATCACCTTCAGATATTCGTAGTTTCTTGGGTTTAGCCGGCTATTATAGAAGATTTATTGAAGGATTTTCTTCGATTTCTTCTCCATTGACGGCTTTGACTCAAAAGAAGGTTAAGTTCACTTGGTCCGAAGCATGTGAGAAGAGTTTTTAAGAATTGAAAGATAGACTTACTTCGGCTCCGGTGTTGACCTTATCGGAAGGGTCCGATAGTTTTGTTGTTTATTGTGATGCCTCGAGAATTGGGCTAGGATGTGTTCTTATGCTAAATGAAAAAGTCATTGATTATGCTTCAAGAAAACTCAAGGTGCATGAAAAGAACTATCCTACTCATGATTTAGAATTAGCGGTGGTTGTGTTTGCTTTAAAGATATGGCGGCATTATTTGTATGGGGTGCATGTTGATGTCTTTACCGACCATAAGAGTTTGCAATATGTGTTTAAGCAAAAAGATCTGAATCTTCGCCAAAATAGGTGGCTTGAGTAGTTAAAAGACTATGACATGAGTGTCCTCTATCACCCCGGCAAGGCTAACGTGGTGGCAGATGCTCTTAGTTGGTTATCTATGGGTAGTGTTGCTCATGTTGAGGACGGTAAGAAAGAGTTGGTTCGTGATGTTCATAGATTGGCCCGATTGGGTGTGCAGTTGATTGATTCCGCTAAAGGTGGTGTTATGGTCCACAATGGTTCCGAATCATCTTTTGTGCATGATGTAAAGGCTAAACAAGATCTTGACCCTAATTTGGTTGAGTTGAAGGAAGCGGTACTCAAAAAGTCCGTTGAGGCTTTCTCCCAAGGGGGAGATGATGTACTTCGATATCAAGGTCATTTGTGTGTTCCCAATGTAAATGACTTAAGAGGACAAATTTTATCAGAAGCCCATAGTTCTCGATATTCCATTCACCTGGGAGCTACCAAGATGTACCGTGATTTGCGGGAGATCTATTGGTGGAATGGGATGAAGAAGGATATTGCAGAATTTGTGGTAAAGTGTCCTAATTGCCAACAAGTGAAGGGTGAGCATCAAAAGTCGGGAGGTTTGACCAAAGATATTAGTATTCCTACTTGGAAGTGGGAAGATATGAATATGGACTTTATTGTTGGTTTACCACGCACCTGGCAACAATATGATTCGATTTGGGTTGTTGTAGATCGAATGACGAAATCAGCCCACTTCATTTCCATCAAAGTTTCTTATTTGGCGAAGGATTATGCTAAGTTGTATTTGAGGGAAATGGTTAGGTTGCATGGAGTGCCCTTATCCATTATCTTCGATCATGGTGCACAATTCACTTCTCAATTTTGTAAATCCTTCCAAAAGGGTCTTGGTACTCATGTTAAGCTTAGTATGGCCTTTCATCCTCAAATCGACGGGCAAGCGGAGTGTACTATCCAAACTTTGGAAGATATGTTGAGAGCCTATGTAATTGATTTCAAGGGTAATTAGGATGATCATTTGCCTTTGATTGAGTTTGCTTATAATAATAGCTATCATTCTAGTATTGGTATGGCCCCATTTGAAGCTCTTTATGGTAGGAGGTATAGATCTTATATAGGTTGGTTTGAAGTTTGTGAAGTCGCTTTGATAGATCCCGAATTGGTACATGAGGCTATAGAAAAAGTTCACCTTCTTAGAGAAAGGTTGAGAATGGCCCAAGGTCGACAAAAGTCCTATGCCGATGTTAGAAGGAGAGATTTAGAATTTGATGTCGATGATTGGGTTTACTTGAAAATTTCACCCATGAAGGGTGTAATGAGGTTTGGAAAGAAAGGGAAGCTTAGTCCCCGTTATGTGGGCCCATATTAAATTTTGAGACGTAGTGGTAAGGTTGCTTATGAACTTGACTTTCCTAATGATTTGACATCGGTGCATCCGGTTTTCCATGTCCCATTATTAAAGAAATGTGTTGGTGATCCGACGTCTATAGTGTCATTGGAGAATCTTGGCATAAAAAATAGTCTCTCCTATGAAGAAGTTTCGGTTGAGATTTTAGACCGGCAAGTCCGGAAGCTAAGAAATAAAGAAGTTGCTTCCGTGAAAGTTCTTTGGAGGAATCAATTAGTTGAGGGTGCTACTTGGGAGGCCGATGCCAATATGATGTCCGGATATCCTCATCTCTTTCCTTCCGAAACTACTCTAGCTTGAGGTACCTAGTTCGTCGTGGTTCATTCTTTTGGTCTCATGTGTCTTAGTCATTTCCATGATTCCTTGATTATGCATGTTCATGAAGAGTGTAATGTTGTGAAAATGAGCTAGCTTGATTGATTTATCTATGATTATGTGCATTGGGTATGAGTTGCATAAAGTCTTCATGAAATGATGTGTTGAACATGCTTTAGCTTGGAGTTGATGTTTCCTCCTCGGATATATGCATTTATGTGATTGCATTCTCGGTTGGGTTGTTAGCTCTTGTTTCTTACCCTCCTTATGATGTCTTCATTCGCATTCGAGGAAGAATGTTCCCAAGGGGGAGATAATGTAATACCCCGAATTCAAAAGGGTGGAAATTTTTTGATTTTTCTGGGTTCTGGTGCCAATGAAGGAGGCCACCTACGAACCGTAGATAGACTGACAGACCGTCGGTGGGAACCGTAGTTGGCCCACTGAAAATCTTTAAGATGTCAAGTTTCAGAACCTTAACGAGGGTGTGCCAGGATGGCCCGTCGTTCTTTCAACGAGTCGTAGATGGGTCTCATAGGTCTTCTCCAGACTTAATCAAATTCTTAAGACATAGGTTCTGAACTACTATTGCAATGTACGGTCCGTCGATTGACCCACGAGCCGTACATTGGACCCGTCGTTGCAGGGTTCAAATTGAAAGTCTCTGAACCTACCTACGGAAGGACAAGATGGGTCGTAGGTCTGACCTACGGACTGTAGGTCCAACCGTAGATAGGGGCCCGACAGTTATTTTAAAGGGGTCTTTGGGTCTTTTCACTCAATGAATTATTTACTAACTTAAGTCGATTTTCCTCATTCCCTAACACTATATAAGTTTGTTCACATTTTTCAACCACTTTACAAAATTCCCCAAATCCTTCTCTCTCAAATATTTCTCTCTCTAAAAGATAGAAGAAGAAGAAGAGGGCAAGCTAGGGTTCTAGAAATCAAGCTTTCTTCATCAAATTGCTTAAGGAATTGAAGCCCTAAGGTATGATAGTGTTCATCCACGGATACCTTTCCTCCATGGAATCCCTAAAATCTCCAATTTTCAAGTTAGAATTTCTTAATTGAATTAGGGTTTTCTTCCATTATGTGGATTCTTTGTAATGTTGCTTCAATTGATTACTTTATGAACTTTGAAATATTAATTGAGTTGAATTTCATGAAATTGGATGAATCCCCATGAACACATGCTAAATCCCCCAATTTTGAAATTATGGTTTTGTTGGTGGGTTGAATTATGAAGTGATGAATTTTATGAAATCTCTATTAATCCATGCATGAATTATGATTTCTAAGTTAAGGTCTTCATTATGAGATTATGAAGGAACTAAGGATGATTTTATGGAAGTAAGCATGTTCAAATCAAAAGTATGATTTTCCTCTACTATGTGGGTTCCTTCAATTATGGTCATATTGCCTTGTTTATGGTTTTCTAAGTAAGAGTTTGCATTGAATTGCATGATCTAAGAGGAATTCTCATGAAACTATGTGAACGCTATGATTTGTAAATTATAAGCATGATAAACTATGTAAAGATGAAGTCTATGAAATTACGCATGTCTCATATAAAGTTAATGATGAACTAAGGGTGCTTTGAGATGGAAGCATCAAAGTTTATGATATGTTGATGTTGTTGTTGAGTTGTGAAAGGAATTCTCATATATTACTCAACCCATGAATGTGAAAGGTTTTCTCACATGTAATGATTCATAACTTGTTGAAAGGTTTGCTCAACTAACTTTGAATTGATGATTAAGGAGCTATTCTAATGAAGGGAAAAGAGGCGATCACACATGTTCCCTATGGTAGACAATAGGCGACTACCCACGACTACTTATGATAATTGAACTACAACTAATCCGTGGGAATTATGCTTTGCACCGAGTGGACAAGTGGCGATTACCCATGTCCCATAAACTATGTGCCACCATAGGATGATGGTCTATGTTAGACACTAGCTAGTGGATCCACGTAAGCTATATGTTAAGTAAAGGGTCCTACCTTGGCAAGTAGGATGGCCCTATCGGTGTGGGGTTATACACCGAATTTCATGTTGATAGCTCACATGGTCTTATATGTCGGTTAAGGCCATATCCCACAAACAATGAACTAAAAGTGTTGTTATGAGGTTTCTCAAGTAAAGTAAAGATGTTTAGCTTGCTTTGACCTTGGTTTATGCTTTATGTTTTCTATACTTTATCATGTTTAGCTTAGTCATTGCATGTCTTGTAATGTCCCATTTTAGCATGTTTTAAATATTTTTGTGCATTGCTATCATACTTGGTACTTGATTGTACTAATGCATACTCTTGCCTACATTGACTTGTTAATGTAGGGCTTGGCGATTCTCCATCCACTCGTGGCTAGAGCTTAGTAGAAGGATTGTGAAGAGTTGGTGAGTCCTCATCCATTCGAGGACGTAGCCTAGTTGTTCTTACTTTTATGCTCTTTCTTTTGACATTGTATTGTGTTACGTCCCAAACCGTATTTTTCCTTCTTATGATTTGATTGGCTTTGAGACATGAGATGTAGACTTCCGCTATTTTCTTAAAAGCTTTGATATGACATTGTCTTTTGAACTCTTAATTTCTATGATCTTGTATGTATGTATGCTAAGTGGCTTGTATGAGGCATTTCGGGATCTTGTACGCCATGTCACATCTAGGGGGTACCTTGGGTCGTGACAAACCCAAAGTACACCCTAGACGTGATATGGTGTATAAGACCCCGAAAGGCACTACACAAGCCACTTGACATACTTACAACACAATATAATAGAAAATATGAGATTTAAAGTAGAAAGTCTCACATCATAAAAGATTTTGACATAAAAGCGAAAGTCTAATCATAGTCTTGACAAGCCAATTTAATACATCAAAAGATTGGTTGGGATGTAATCTATACACCATGTACAATCATCCGAAAACTAAAGACATAAGAAAGCATAGTAAAGGTGACATGGTCCTCGGAACATGAGGACTCACCAAGTCTTCAACAATCAACCAACCACGAGCGGGAGAATGAGAAGCGTCGGACCCTACATTATTAAATAATGTAGGCACAAGTATGCATTAGTACATGGAATGTACTAAGTGTGAGGGGTATGCATAAAAACGTGAAACATGATCATAAGTGGACATAAAGGAAAAGACGACATGCATGATCAAGCTAAAGCATAGTAAAACCTTTAAAGAAGAATCGTAAATTATGAACATGGTAAATGCATCTTAAAATCGTAATGAAAGCTTCATAAACCTTTGAGAGTAACTTAGTTTAGTTTGTGGTATATTTACCATTAACCGACATAGACCATGTGAGCTATAACATGGAATCCAGTGTCATGTTTCCACACCAAAAAAGGATGTCCTACTTGCCAAGGTAAGGACCATGAACTTCTATCTTAGGTGGACTCACTATCTATGTATTTCTAAGACAATTCTACGGGAGTACGTAGTTTGAGACAAGAAGATTGCTTCTAGAGACCCGACCTCTACTAACGGGAAGAGCTCCATCTCAAAGTCCTCTCGGTGCTAAGTAAAAATCTCAACGGAATAGTTTTATTCATAAACATATCATCATACATGGAAAAACACAATTAAGTTACTAATTCAAACTTAAGTCATCATAGAGTAGCTCCTTAAACCATGATTTATACAAGTGTGAGAAAACTTTTCACCAATCATGATTTCTTAATATGTGAGAAAACCTTTCGTAATTCCTCCATATGAGAGAAAATCTTTCACAATTTCTTTGATGTTTATCTAAAATGCAACCTTAGTTCATAAAATATTCTTTTTCATAAATCATGCATAACTTTCATAAATCATCATTCATAAGTTCATAACTTTCTTCATAAATTCATAGTCAAAATCATTAATAATGCATGAGTCCATATGAAATCAATTGGAAAAAAATGTAATTGAATAAAATCATTCATAATAAGATTAAAATCAAATGATTGAATCATAACAATTAGGACCCATGGAGAATTGGATGAAAACCTAATCAATTTTGGTGAAATTGAATTGGAGAATTGAAATCTTTTTGGACCTAATGGATAAATGGAATTCATTGGTAAATTCTCTCATACTTTGATAGACAAAATTCTAAAGCAATGGAGGAAAAAGGAGACTTGAAGCATGAACCCTAGGTTTCTGAGAATTGAAGCTTGAACCTTGGGTTGCTTCCTTGAACTTGAAAGAGAATTGGAGAGGATGAACTTGGATGAAAATTGAGAATTTGAGAGAATGAAAGGGTTTAGGTAGAATTAGGAGTTGAAAGGTAGTTATAGGTCTTAGATTTAGGATCAAAACGACATAGTATAGACATTAAATGCATAGGAAAGATTTAAATACCCTGAAAATAACTGTTGGATGGCTCCTACGGTCCATAGGACTTTCTACGGCCCGTACTGGTCAACCATAGAACCAACTTCAGAAACTCAAAATTTCTTCACTTCCCACGAGGTAAATCTATGACTCCTCGTTCAGCCTACGGTCTGTAGACCCCTTTCGTAGAATCTGAGTTCAAGTCTAAAATTTCACTAAGTCAAGATCAATTTTACGAGTGCCATCTACGACCCATCCAAATTGCTATGGCTCGTTCTGGCTACTCGTAGGTCAAACTTCAGAAACTTAAATTTTTCAAAAACTTAATTCAACCCATGACTTTCCTTCTACGACTGGTAGGACTTTCTACAGTTCGTAGTAGGACTCATAGTCACTGTCTCAGTGCCAAAATCTATTCTTTTCCTTTCCTTTCAACCTTTCAATTTTCGAGGTGTTACAAAAGTATGAATATTAAAATATTTAATTTAAGAAAATAAAATGAATTATCATGATATAATTTTTCCTCAAAAAAGTATTTTGTAAATTGGTCAATCCTTAGAGCTATCACACTTCCAGAAATTTTATCTTTAAAATTTTGAATTTGAAAGGCTTGTCATATTTTTAATTGGTTAGACATTGCGACTTGTACAAAACTAAATCTTGTAGTACATGGAATATAAGTAATACGAAATTATGGAAAATTAGTCAAATGAATTTAATAACATGACTTTTTTTCTAATTATATTGAGATTTCAATTGTTTTGAATACCATGACATGTGATAGTAGGAAAACTTGTCCTAGATTCGATTAGATTATAAATTTATTTCTTGAATTACCTTTTTCAAATAAAATTAATTTGTTGCTTGACTTTAACCGAAGCCTTCATATATATATAACACCTCTCTTGATCCCTCTACATTCACTTCAAAACTAAAAACCTCTACTGGTCCGTAGCCTAAAAGATATACAATGGATTCACAAAGACTTTCAACCACCAATGTTGTGCTCCAAATGATTATTTCTTCAGCATCTCTCCTATTCATGGTACAATCTTAGTTAGTTCATAATTATATATAGATCTGTCTCATATTCCCCACTCCCTTTTCTAGTTTCAAGTTCGTATTTTATCTACTTTGCCTCATTGATCAAACGAAGGAAAGTCTCGGCATAGATGATAAAATTATTGTCGTCTGATGAGGAGATGATAGGTTCAAATTATGAAAATAACATTTTGCAATTACGCAGGGAAAGGTCGTATAAAATAGACATTGCCCTTATTTGATGAATCAAATACATTAATCTACTTTATTGTGTAACATTAATACAACTAGAGAAAAAGGAAAAATATATCCCTGAACTTTGTGATTTAGAGCAGATATCCCTCATTAAAAAAAGTGGTACATCTAAATTCCCATCGCCGGACAAACGATACATATTTATCCTTTTCGTTGACAAATCTACATTTAGCGAATTTTTTTAAAAAATGATTTTTTTTTAATTTGCAAAATGTCAAATGGTTTTAAAAGATTACCTCACCTACTTTTTTATCCATCCAAATCTGATCTAAATGATAAAGAACATAATACCTTTTCTACTCAATTATAAAATAGATTTGGGTCAAATCTAAATAAAATAAGAATTGAGTTTTTTTAACGAGGATTTGCGCATTGGTATATATGCACCACTTTTTAAACTAGGTGTATCTTCTCTAAATTTCAAAATTGAAGGGTATATTTGCCTCTTTTTTTCATACAACTATATATATATTAGACCTTTTTTCTCGTTTATTTTCGCAGATGTTTTGGTTCTCTAAATAATTTTTTTTTCCAGAGTGTGTGTCTGTCATTGTTTTTAGACCATATTGGAGAAGATATGAGGTACAAATAAAATTTTACTTTCTCTATTTAATTTATTATTTGATACAAGTACTTATTTTCACGTCTAATACATTTTTGTAGGTTACTTTTTTCCGAATTTAAAAGATCTATGGAGATGATTCAAGAATTAAAGCATGGAAACAGTGAAGATTTTTTCTATTATGATTATATGTCTCTGACAGTTATGATTATGATGCCAATACATATAGAGAAATGAGTACTGATGATGAAGGATCTTCTAATAACAATGTTGAAAATAATAGTAACGAGAACGAACGTGATGGGGATGATGATCATAACAATAATAAGAATGAAAAAAATGATGATGACGATAAGGATGAGGTTAACGATGAGGATGATGAAGATGGTGATGACAATGACCATGAACAAGATCAAGCACTAAAAAATAAGAAAAAGAAGTCGGAGAAGGAAAAGGAGACGGAGGAGGAGGATAAGGGGCAGCAAACATAAAAGGAAAAGGGATAGGATAAGTGTGAGATGAAAGTCTCATGTATGGTTTGAATGAGAGAAAGTAGTGTGGAATCCTCAAAAAGAGCAGGAATAAATTTATGCTCAACTTAATAAATAAGACTCATTTCATAGTGCATGTTATTGTGTTTTGAAAGATAGTTATTTTGTGCTTTTACTATTACTAGTTTCTAAACACATGGACATCTACTTATATTTGTCTATTTTCATATCTTTAAATCGCCCAAACTTAAGTAGTTATTGTGTTCTATATAACAACAAATAAAATAAATAAAGATAAATAGGTCGATCACGGGTTATTTATAATAACTTCTCGCACATGAAAAATACTTTAATTTTATCTCTTTTTTTTCCAACGGAAGTATTTGGACAACCATACATCTTTATTGTTAGAATTATAGTAAATGGTAACGCATGATTAAGTGTCACTATTGATGCAAGATTATATCGTGTGTCCACTAAGGGGTTGTTTGGTTTGAAAATAAGTTACGCTGGAATTAGTTGTGTTGGATAAGCTATGTTGGAATTAGTTATCCTAGGATAAGTTATGTTGGGATTAGTTATCCTGAGATTATTTCTTATTAATTGTTTGATTAGTCGTATTCAAAATAATGTACATTGCATAATTTCTAAGAATAAGTTATTTATTAACAAAATACCCTCCACCTTATTTAGTTTGTTATATTTTCTTTGCAAGCTTTCGTTATTCATTTTTTAAAATAAAACTTTCATTTTATTTCGCTTAAATATTTTTGTGTGTGCATTCTCAATGATTGTACCCTGCATGTTTAAAAATAAAACTTTCATTTTATTTAGCTTAAAAATAAAATTTTCATCTTAAATCACTTTATTTAAGCACATATCACTCTTAAATTGTAAAATATTAAAGTTATCTTCATTTTAATTTATATATAAAATACAAACTTTCAAGTGACTAAAAGAATATTGAATTAAAAATATGTAATTCATTAGTAGAGAAATCAAAATATAAATAAGCATAAGAATTACTCAAATAAATTCAACGTAAAATATATTCATAAATAAAAAATATATTTATATTGTGTAATTTTTTAATGAAAAATATGAAGAATTATCATAAAAATAAGGAGTGGTGAAGGTTGTGAATGTTATTATATAAGGTATTAAAAGTAATGTGAATATACATGAATATGAAAATGATGTATAATAAGGTTAAAGGGATACTTTAGTCATTTTACCTATTTTATCTCGGGATAAGTTCTCCTGGTAATTACTATTCCACCAAAAGGTAGGAATAACTTATCCTAATGCTAATTACTAATCCTAAAATAAGTTATTTCAGACTTTGTAACCAAACAAGTGATTAAAATGCTACTCAAACAAAACACAATTAATATTATAATTCAAATAAAACAGTAGTTAAATATTATATTAACAAAATATTAGAAAAAAATGTCATTCTTTGATAAATGTTAAGATGTTTGAATTATAAATGAATATTTTAAGTTAGATAAAAATAAAGCGTAACTACATGGACTACATATAGAAATTATAATATAAAAGTAATTGTTAGAAAAAAATTTAGTCATCTTTTTTTTTGAAAAAAATAAAAGATTCAACACAAATTAATCTTAAATAAATAGGTAAAACATCTCTATGTTCTATAATGTGTTTGCCCATGCACTCTTCTCTAAAATAAATAATGAACATGATACATTCAAATGATTTAAAACAAATTTATAAATGCATTACCGTCCGATTTCAACAACACATATTTATGAAGTTACTTTATACTTTAATCAAATAAAATATTTACAATAAATTTTATCAGTTCTTGATAAACAAGCAGTAAAAACAAAAATTAATATTTTAAGGAAAATAATTTAGATAACTAATAAAGTTGGAGAATGAGAGAGACTTGAATATTATTTTTTTTGAAGAAAAAAATATGGAACACAATTTTTTTTGAAAATAAAATTGTCTTTAATACTGTCTCACAAATCTGATTCATTCAGACTCTTTCAGACCTATTAAGAGATTTTTAAATAAATGCACTTAATGACCTAATATCTGAACTATTTAAATTCAAACCTTCATTAAATTGGACTTTAATTACCTATCATTTTAAATTATAAATACATTAATTGTATTTTTAGAAAATAATAAAATTTAAAAAATATGTGAAAAATAATTAGTAAGAGATTGTCAACAAACTATTAACAAAAATTCAATCAACACTAACAATAAGTACATAATTATTTATAGTCCGATTGATTTTTGGCTTTTGAACTACTTTTATTATTTTAAATTAAAATAAAGTGCTTATAAATATTTTTTTAATTTACTTAAATACTTAAAAAAAAATGTTTAAAAACTTTTTTTTTTTAAATTGTATTTTGGTTCTTCCAAGCGCAGCTATGTTGCTTCTCACATTAGAACGCCATTAACATTTTTTTTACATCAGATTTGTTGAGCTCTTGTTATCTCCTCCCAAATCCCAGGTATGTATTTACTTTCTACTCGCTGCTTGCTCTGCTTTTGGCTTTGATCTCCAGTTGTGTGTTTTTTTAATTGATTTTGTTTCTTTTCTGTGCGATTTGGAATGTATATGTGTTCGTATTTGAGCTTCGTTTTCTCAGGCATGATATGATTTATCGTTGTGTGTTTGTACTGAATTTGGTTCTTTCGGAGCTACACGGATTTGTAATTTTGAGGGTTTAATTTTTTTTTTTCTAGGGTTGTGTCGCCCTTGTGGCTCATTTGAAATCTGTTTAATACCAACAACAATACGACTGATTTTACTGTAATTTTGGGGTTGCGCTTGTTCGCTCATTTATTCTCGAAATACCTATTCATACATGTATACTATTTGGTTAAGCACATTGGAACTTGAACAAACATGTTATGAAGAGGCTGATAGTTTATTAGTGTACATATTGTCTAAGTGGACTACACTGAAAGACTTTTTAACTTCAAGTGTGATTGATTGAACATGTTTAAAACTGTTTTCTTTCTTATGAGTAAAACTTCCTGTTCTTCTCGATTAACTTATTTTATGTATTGCGTATTTGTTTTAGTTATTCGATAGTGTGTATTCCCTTTTTTCTTTTTGTAGCATCCCTATTGCTATGAATGCTTTAGGCCCTTGACTTCCAACTGCAGTGCTTCTATATAAGCTGAAATTCATGCTTTCCGACTTATTTTAGATCAGAAAGGCAAGCCGCCAACAGTTAATTAGGTGCTCCAATGTACACGTATGATTTTGCAAGTAGCTAGAAGAACTAGTCATTTGAGCAAAGTTTTATTTGAACTTCAAACCTGACAGAAAGATATGTTTGAAACAACTAAAATGATCAATTTTGCTTTGCACTACTCGAAATGGGATGACTTTGTCCTCCATTTTGTTTTTGCCTAAATTTGGACCGGTTATGATATACCTAATTTACCAGTTTATGTCAGTTCAGTCTTTTTTTTCTTGTGGAAAAAGGAGAGGTGGTGGTTGTCGTAGGGATGTTCCGTTACTTTATATATTGAGAGCTTCTATTAATTTTTATTTGTATTGGCATGAGATGAGTTTAAATGGAGTAACATGGTTAGTAAGGATTCATGTTGATGACCACAACTAGTTGGCAACTGAGGTGTAGTTGTAAACAAAATCTGGCTTTGGTCACCTATGTTGTATACTTGAATGTCCCCAGGAGATTTCTGTCATCTTAATTATCATCCAGGAAGTTGCTTTGATAACTGCAAAAGATTTTCTCTTAGCATATTATGATAACTTGCTCTTAGAAGAAAATTCTAAGTTCTAATTAATTCATTACATCCGTCTTACAAGTTTCTTCTAACTCATATCCCTGTGAGATTAGTGAAGATAGACAAGCATCTTCGTAGTTGATAGGTCCTGCATGAATGTCCCTGAAATGGTGGTCTTTTCAACTGCTAGATATTACATAGAAAGAGAGGAACCGGAGGTGCTTTGAGCACAAATACAACCACATTTACAGAATGAATAACGACTAACAACATTTCTTTTATTTCCTTTTGGTGTAGAATGAAACTTGTTAACAAGCTGAATCTATGTTAGAGCTCCTAGGATCCCTACAACTTTAGACGTGGATGTACTTTTGTTTTCTCACTTTTGCCTCAACAGAGCTTCAGCTTTCTTAGTGCTGTTATGAATAAAACCTTCTCATTTCACCCAAAAATATAAATACAGCTGCTATTTGCCAATAAAGTTTCATCTGTGGAAGCTAGATATTAGAAAATTCTTTAAAATAGTTGGTATTTTCCTTTTACAGTGTTATAATAGTGTAGTAGGACACAAACCATTGGTACCTTAGTTATGATAAAAGTATATTATAGATTCATGTGCCAGGGCTAAGGTTGGAGGTAGCCTGTTATCCGCAAAACATGTGACATGCATATATGATCATCTTTGACTGTCTAGTTATTAAACATTAAAACTATCACTGTAAGAGAAAGATAGAAAATTTGTATAAATCTTCTGGCATGATGAAACCTGCAGCGTTCCTTATATGCTAAATTGTTATTGTCCTGTTACTTTATTGCTGTGCTGCCTTATTATCTGTAATAAAATCTGAGCAATAGTTCCATTCATCTATGTTATAAATTTAGTATTTAAAAGAAAAGTAATGTGAGGTTTAAGTGTAGTTTCTTGTTCGTAGCTTTACTTTGGATGGCTGTTCCTTTAGGGATTTGTAAAGGGTATCAATAGTTTAAGCTGCGCAAATAGGCAGAGTTTGCACTCTCGGTACCCCAACCAACAACATACCTAGTGAAATCCCTTAAGTGAGGTTTGGGGAGTGAGGAAGGTAGCATGTATGCAGACCTTACGCCTACCTTGTGGCTGTTTCCTGTAGACTGTCGGCTCAAAAGAAATGTATCCGACACAGGGTTGTAAGAATGATTGTAAATGGACACAAATATCTATTGTTTTTTATTACACTATTTATAGATTCCTCAAATTGGTTCTGATGCTTTCTTTGTGCTGAAAAGGACCAAGAGCATTTTCCAGTTAAGTTAGTTCCCATAGTTTGTCTACTGTCTCAGTGATCTTTAGTGAATAGTTTTTGAAAAATCATAATAGATCCAAGTCCTGCCTTAGTATAAAATGAAGATGTACGAAGGAGGTGCGTATGGATGTAGTTATACCAAAGATTCGAGTTAAATTTCTCTTAAGCAGCAGCAGGTAGTAGTTTTGATGGTTATTTCAGAGGGACATCCAATGAGAGGATCTTGTATTTTCAAACTCTTATTTTATTTCATCCGCTATATGCTGTGGCATCCACTTACAATTGTGGAATAACCTTGAAACTCTCTTCATAACCTGCCTAATTTCCATACATCTCATTTTAGTAAGCCTTGATAGACTTGTGTGTCTAAAATTCGACTTTGTGAGAAAGCTCAAAGAAAAGCTGTATGTATGTGTTTCCAGGACGAATGGCTGGAAAAGCTGTAAAGTCTGTAGCAAAAGCAGTTGGGGAATATCAATATCCATGGCAAGAAAAGTTGGTAAAATACAAGGATGAGCTTTCAAAGGGAGTTTGGGGTTACTGGGAGCTTGGAGCCTGGAAACCTCTAGGGATCAGTGCTCGCCATCGAGCTCGTCTCCGCAAGGAAGTTGTTCTTGCTGGACAAGATTGGCCATACGATCCAGCAAGAAAGGAAATGAGAACGAAGCAGAAAGGTCACAAGTGTGATAGAATATCAGCAGAAAAACGGGCAAAGACAGCTGAACTGATGCAAAAAATGCCTGAAATGTTGGCTGATTATAGGAAGAGAAAGTGGGAAAGGAAAATGAAAGCAGAAGAAGATGCTGCCAGAAAATCACTGAAAGAATAGGTTTTCTCTGGGAATGGGATCTTTTCGTTTTCAACAACATAATGGACCAAAGATTTCATGCTCAATTACCTTGTTTTCGTTTTCTTCTGTATTTTCAAACGGTAGCAATGGCGGGATTTGCCTAGCCATTAGATGGGAGTTTAATAACTAGCTCTTTGTTTTTCTTCATATGATACTATTAGCATATCGAGTAATTAAGTTGTTGTTTGTCTAATAAGTTTAAACATTGGATTAGATGAGCAAATGAATGAAAAGAAAAAAGATGGTAGAGTACGGAATAAGATGGTCAAATAATTGTTTTGTGTTGAATATCAAATTCATAATTGTCATAGGTTGTGAAGGCTGATGGAAATGATATGTACATTTTCATTCTTAATAAAAGATTTTGAGTTTCAATCTTAAAATTTTATCCTCAATATGAAATTTTTCAATGTAAATAGAAATAAATCCTGCTATGATCCTATAATTCCTTTAGGAACTAGTTGCACTTGGTAAAACAAATCATTTGATCACAAGTTAAATTAATTGCATATATATGGACTATACCATTGAGGAAATTAAAGATAAGGCATTAGAAGTAGATTTCTTTTGGTTAAGAAAATAAGAGGGAAAGGAAGAAAAGAGGAAGCTAAAGATAAGGCAAGCCCGCAAGGAAAAATAAAACAGAAACAAAGAGTAAAGCAAAGAAACTTGTACATATATATCCCCAACATTAGGCATAATATGGGGGAGGGGGTTAAAAATTCTTAATTATAATTAATATTTGCATTACTAGGTCATGTTATAAATAGCTTTTCATGAAAAGAAATATAAAATGATAAATTTGTGAATAGATGAATATTTAGAATTTGAAATTTATGAAATTTTATGTTAGCAATCTCAAGTAAATATATAATAATAACTAAATTTACAGTAAATAAAATTACTCTTTCCATCCAACAATAGTTGTCCACTATACTAAAAATAGTTGTCCAACAATATTTGTCCAGTTTAAAAAATCAAGAGATAATTTACCTTTTATGTCTATTTTACCTTTGCTATTAAATATTATTTATCATCTAACACATTTCTCAAATCATTAAATTTAATAAAGTCAAAGAATAAAATAGTAATATTATCCCTATTATTTATTATTTATTAAGGATGTGTTAAATCAATAGTGGACAACTATTGTTGTTCAGAGGGAGTATAAACATTTGTTGTACTCTAAACAAAAGTTATTAGGTTTTCGTCAATTCAATGTTGTAGTTTGCATATGTTTGCAAACATATTAAATAGGGCAAACAACACAAATATGGCTTAATCATGAGTCTTGTTGTGAGTTGTCAAAATTACCATTCGTGTTAGATTTCACCAGATACATGTATCTCAGATACATGGGTCAAAATTAGGCATAATTTGTTCTAGATACACTATATCCAAGTGTATTCACACGTATCTGATTCTCTCGCTTGCCTCTCTTCTATCTTACTCGCCTCTCTTCTCTCTTCTCTCTTCTCTCTCTCTCCTATCTTACTCGTCTTTCTCCTCTGATGTCTTCCCTCTCTCGTTGCCTTTCTCCTTATGTATCTGAATTTCAGAATGTATCTAGTATTTCAGATACATGTAACTAGTGTGATTTACATGTATCTAGGTCTCTCGCTTGCCTCTCTCCTATATATCTTACTCATCTCTCTCCTCTCTCCTCTCTCGTTGCCTCTCTCCCTATGTATCTATATTTCAGAATGTATCTAATATTCACTACTAAAAAAGCTGAATTTAGCGATGAACAAATTATGTAGCTAAAGAGCTAAATCCGTCGCTAATCCTACTTAGCGATATATTTAACGGACAAGCGACAAAATTTGTAGTTAATTCCGGTGTTTTTAGTAGTGATTCCAGATACATGTATCTAGTGTGATTCACATGTATCTGGGTCTCTTGTTCGCCTCTTTCTTCTCTCACTCGCCTCTCTCTGTATATTCCTATTTCAAAGTATATCTGATAGCAAAAATACATGTATCTAGGTGTATCTGATTTGAAATCTGGTATGAAATTATTAATTAGTCACATAATATATAATTATTTCTAACTAAAAATTAGTGATAGAAATGTTTGTATAATTCAGTAGTTTTTTCCTATTAAATAACCCAGTAAAACTACATTAATATAATATAAAAACCATATTATATAAACAGGGTTGTGACATTTTTATAGTCTAGAGGGTAGGACTAGTATTTTAAGGAAAGTGGTGGTACCATTAGAGCAAAGAAAACTCAAAGAGAAGTAAGACTTACTATGTTCACTTGTTTTTCAATGTGTCAAACTTCCTTTCCCTCACGCAATCTAAAGCAGATTACAGAGAAAGATTCCGCGTCTAGACGTGTATCAACTATTTATGTTTACTTATTTTGTTTTGTTTTATACCAATAAAAAATTTAGTGGTCAAATGATGACACTTCAAAGTCATTAGTATTATTGATTGTATAGCAATCTTTGTGGCCACGAAATATCCAATTTAACATTTTCTACCTTTCGATACGCAAAATTATATCATAGTGTTATAAATAATGTGATTTTATGCAAAAAGAAATTTGAATGAACCTTCGCCCCAGGTGATAATCATCGAGAGAAGTATTAAAAATATCTTTAATTAAATTTGACATGAATTATTAGTTTTATCTTCGAGTTATTGACAGCCTTAAAACACATTTTTACTTGACTAACTGAACTTAAATACACTTTCGATCTTGCAACACTAATGAACTATATACACTCCTAAATTATCGTCAAACTTATAGGTGTTTTCAATACTTTTATTGGCTTTAAAAGTCTCATGCTCTTACAAGAGTTTGAGACTACTTGTTATATCATGCCGTATATCATGGGTGTATCTAAGTATAATTAGTCAAGTAAAATGATATTTTTAAGATTATCAATAATTCGGTGACGAAATTTTCTTTTCCAGTTTTTTTTTTTTCTGACCCTCGTAGAGCTCAAAGCTCATCATTAAATCATTTCATAGCCAGCTCATTCCCATTTAATTTGCGTACTGCCTAGTCTTTGTTTCTTCCACTTCAAATTTCGAACTTTTCAACTCCGCACCGTATACCCCTTGCTAAAATATTTTTTCCGTTCGGTTTCAATTTAGATGACATAGTTAAAATTTCGAAAGTCAATCAAATTTTTTAATTAATTTTTATATATTTTTAAATATTTAAATTGTTAATTATTACTATAATTTATAATTTTTTTACGTAGATTTCAAATATATAAATTTTATTACAAAAAGTTTAACGTTTTCTATGTCTGAATTCATAATCACAATTCAAAAGTTTAAATCTCAAAATTCTAATTGTGCCACATAAATTGATTAATTTTTTTTCTCTATATATTCATTTCGGACTTGAGCTTATATATCATCTTCAGAGATGGATTCAAATATTTGAAATTTCTGATTTTTACAACAATATACTTATGTCAATATATAATGATAACCAAAAATGACTCTTCCATAACGAACAGAAAGATAGTCCATGCGACAAAGACATTATAACGTGTGGAGGAGAGTGGAAAATAACAAATGATGGATTATGTCAAAAGTTTAACTTCTTAATATTGACTAAATCGAGAATATTACCTTATGAACTTGCCTAGAAGTTAAGGCAACCGACTTGCCATAACATTTTAAATTATATTGAGAACATAACATTTACTCTATATAAGTAATTGTGGAATAGGCGGATTGAACTGAATTTAAGACAATCAAAATAGATTGAATTAATAAATGAACGAATTATTAACTTGCCTAAAAAGGGATCAAAATTTGTTAGTATATTTTTTAAGTATTTTAAGTTACTTCCTCCGTTCACTTTTAATTGTCATGGTTTTCTTTTTTAGAATCAAATTATAAGAACTTTGACTAACATTTTACAATATTTTTTTTCATCATATTGATATGCAAAAATTTGCAATTTATAGTACATTTCGTATAATTTTTTAATATATAATTTTTTTGTTTAAAATATCGAATTGATGTAATCTAATTTAACTTTGAAAATTAATCAAATTGACTTTCGAAAAGCGCAACATGATAATTAAAAGTGGACGAAGAGAGTATTAATTATCGTGATTCATAATATTTTTCACATAGTTTTCAAATGTATATAACAAAAATCCAAAATAAAAATACAAAGCTTGTATATCTAAAAAGAATTACAATCAAAATTAAAGTTTGAATCTCAAAATTTAAAATGTGTCACATAAATTACGATGGACATAGCAACTCAAACTCAAGTACAACCCTGGGGGGGCGGGCATTCAACTATAAAAACACCAACACACCAAGCAACTCAATTTCTTCTTTCATTTTCCCCATCTAAAATAGCCAACATTTATGCCTTCCCATCCTTCTCCCTTTCTTTCTCCTTCATAGATATATTTATTCAAAAATCATGACTTCGACTTCTAAAAACAACAACCAACACAATAATATTGTGATGAACATCTCACACAATAACAATAACAACAATAATAATACTAATACAACTTTTGTCCAAGCTGACCCCTCCAACTTCCGTTCCGTAGTCCAAAAACTCACCGGTCTTGAATCCAACAAGCTCCCGACTATCAGAAAATCCAACTCCGTCGATAAAAGTCCTGGGGTGCGATCCTCATCAACCTTCAAGTTACACGAACGGAGGAATAGTGCAAAAAAACTCGACAATATTTTCACAGGTAAGACCACGATTTTGTCTACTAGACAGAAAGTTAGTAGTTGTAATTTTCTTGCATCTCCAGTTTCAACTTTGGAAATGCTGACACGTGGAATAAGTCCAAGATCAACCATGGAAGAGGAAGAAGAAGAAGAAGAAGAAAGAGCTATTGCTGAGAAAAGATTTTACTTGCATCCCAATACTCCTAGAGCCTCTCAGCCACCTCAACTTCTATCTCTATTTCCTCTTCAATCTCCTACACATCATTCTTCTTCTTAATTGTATAATTAATGGCTCAATACATAAACGTTCTCTTTAACTTGGTCAGCTTATGTTGTTCAACTTTAGGTGTGCACAATCAGATACTTAAACTAGACACACGTGTTCTATACGTGACATAATACACGTAGGATGTCACGTAGGACGTATGTATCTACTTGTTCAACTTTATATAAAAAAATTTAAGTGCCAACTTGTGTACATTCAAAATTGGAGAGCATAAATATTAGTTGAGTCTAAAGTAAAGAACACATTTATATATTATGGCTGAATTAATTAATTGTAGGACGTATTATTTATTTATTTATTTATATAAAGACACTCAAATTAATCATGAAGATTATCTTGTGTTAATTCTGATCGATATGTTGTAGTGTTGGGTCAATTTTGAATTGAGACTCTATAAAATAATATATGAAATGTATGCTTGCGCTCTTTCTTTTTTAATTTTCCCCATTAGTTGCACTCTTTTTTAACGAGTTACATTGTTACAAAATGTGTATCGTCTAACATTTTGTCCTTTCAAAATAGTTATTTTTTTCCTTCTCGTTTTATTTTCTTATTTTAATTTTAGCATTAAGGTGCAAGTGTATGCATCATGAGAGGGGTGATCATATTAGTTCCCTCATTTCATATTAGTTGTTCATTTTTTATACGTCTTTAAAAAATTATAAATAAGAAGAGCAATTTTACTAATAGACATTAATCGGTCAACTGTTTGACCAATCTCCATACGAATTGTTATTTAATTACTAGCTGTTTATACCATAAAGAAAATTGAAATTAAAAAAATATCAAGGCAATTGGAAGCTTTTTTTGTCCTTTTTTTTTTCAACGTGTAGTTTTCATTCCCTTTGAACAAGTCTTCTACCAAATTTCAGCTAGGATTATAACTACTACCAAGAATTCATGAACTCATTCATTGGCATTACTAACATTTATTCAACTTAGTAGTAAGTCTATATATTTGATTAAGAAGTCAAGAGAAGGTATAAATGAAGGTCGTTAATTGTTTGACTGCTTAAACCTTACTTAAAAAAGTTGCATTTGGATAATACTTGCTGCAAAGGTTAATTACTCATTCAAAACGAATACTTTTTGTACCATTAATAGTCTTTATTTCACATTCCCGTGTTGTACATTTTTACAAGAGGAATTATTTTTTTTTGGATTTTCCACCCGGTGTTCGCCGTTCAGAAGCCTATATTGAAGCCTGACTAAATTCGAATTGCGCATTGCAAGATCCATTTGGAGGTGCCACTCCTAACATGATTTTCTCCATATCCAGAACTTCTCTGTCCATCTTTTTTCTTCTTTTTTTTGATGTTGACTTAGCAAATCTCTTGAAGTAAAAATAAAATAGTAAATTTACTATATCACTCTTAATTATTTATTAAATGTTAAGAAATGAACAGAACTTCATAATAAAGGTAAAATAGATATAAATGATACTGTATGTCTTAATTTTTGGAAGTACACATATATTTTTAGTATAATTTATTTTCATTCATTTTGCCAATAGGCACTCTACTTTTGTATTATCTCCATTTTCCCCTTTTTTGCAATGACTATAAAATATATTACAATATTTCCAATATTTATGTAACATTAGAGCAAGTGAGAATTAAAGTGCCAACGGCTACCATATGTCCTTGGTGTTTCACGAAATTATTGCCAAAATCTCTTCATTCCTTCAACGTTGATCTAATTTTTATTAGGTTTTTCAAATTCAAATCAAACTATAAATTAAATAGACAAAAGTGGTCCAAATCTAGTATGCTGCTATACCAATTCAAATTAAGTAGTACTTGTATTGTCAAAGTTGTTCAATAAATAGCCTCCCTATCTATGAGAAATTTAAATTTGGTACTCCATCATATATATTACAATAGTTACTACTTACAACATGAGTACATGTTTGGAAATGATATTTGTATCAAGTATATCGTGATGTTTGTTGAACTATAAATAAGCCCCGTTAAGTCACTTGAAAAGAAGGAGAAACAACAACGATATATTCAATGTAATCATGTAAAATAGGGTCCGATAAAGAAGGAGAAACATGCAATGAAAATCTTTTTGGAAAATAAAAGGTTTTGAGATTCAAAGAAGGATTAACTAATATTCACAATATAACTTGCTGGTCATTTTTTTACTCTTTCGTCTCAAAATAGTTGTATTATTTTTTATTTACACACTTTTTAAGAAAGTATTAATTAATAATGGTAGCATATCGACTATTTTATCCTCTTAAAGAGCGTAGAATATTTTAGTTTTATTAAATAAGAAATATTTTAAAATAAATGAACTACAAGTATTTTGAGACGGAGGGAACAATTAGGGTATGCATCAGTCAATTTGGTTTATGTAGTATTTCGATTTTAAATACGCTTAATCAATAATCAAACTAATAAGATATTTTTATCGATTTTTGATTTATTGGTTTTTGGTCCTTAACGGTTTGATTTTCGATTTAACCGATAAGAAAATGCTCATAAAATAGTTATATGACTTCTCCAACAACTCGGCGTGACAAGGCAATAATGTAACTTTATGGAATATTCATAAAATAGAAACAATAGTAACTAAAATGAAAAGAACTATATAAGTGCAACACAAATAAAAGAACTAGGACAATGATAAGGTGAATTGAAGGCTAAAGGACAAATGTAGTAACCAATAAGGTATTGTTAATAATATTTAATATTTCCGTAGGCTAAAATAACAAATTATTATTGTATTAATGGATAATCAATTTACCCAATATTAAAAAATCAATATCAAATCAATAACCCTATAATTTTATTTTAGAAAATTATTAAAAATTTATCAACTCAATATTATGTTTTTAATTCAATTTTTGTACACCTCTAAAAATAGTAATTTTGTGAACATATGAGTACGTAGCTTTGACAAGAATTAAGTGGATAAATATTTGTTATATTCAAAACGTGTCTTGCAGAATAGCGACGTATAGTTGGCTTTAAGAGGACATAAAAAGTAAGAATTTTAACCTTCGGGGAAGACTCTTACAAGTCCATTTTCACACGTTGCCATCAAAGTTAGATGACAAATTAGTCTACAAGAAAAGAACATTATTATATATATAGTATATTGTTAAATTCTGCAATATATTTTGTCATCCACTTCTGAAAAACCTTATCTGGTCCCTCACAAAGACAAGGGTGTGGGGGCAGGTGTTGAAAATGAGAAGAAAATAACAACACAAGATAAAAGAGTCAATTGGAAGTTTTCTAGACTTGTATGGAATTATATTTGCATTGATTCTTTCGAAAAGGTTTTAAAATGTCTTTAATATATTAGAAATAATTTTAAAATATTATTTTTTAATTTATTGGATCAAATTTATCCCTTTTTTCTATTTACTATATCAAAAATGTCCTTTACGTATTAGAAATGGTTCAAATTCGCTTCTCCTTCTACCTATTAGATAAAACATGCATTTAACATATTAAAAATGACACGAAAATATTTCCTAATTCTTACTATACATGTAATAAATACTTTTAGTGCACTTTGGCAATTATTTAGTTTCCTTTTGATCTGTATTTTTTTTTTTGAAAAGTTCTTGATTGTTTGTTTTACTTGATAAAAGTACTTGCCTTGTATAAACAAAATATATGAATTAATATGTGAATTAATCCGAATGTATGTTGTTTAAAAATATTGTCTTAATCACAAAAAAAGGAGAAATTTCATTATACGTGTATGCCCATAAAAAAAAAGATAAGTTTTTGTTCAGATTTTTTGTAAGATATTTCTTAAGAAAGAGTGTAATTACAGCATCACTTAATATAAATTACACAAAAATCTCAATAGCTTTAAAAGTCTAAAATTTTTAAGTAAAAATCTCACTAGTGTATATAAAAATAAAGATATATAACTAAGATGCTAATTATAGTAAAATGGATTAAACTGAGACGTAATTTATTCAAATTTAAAGCTAATTTTTTTTAAGATGCTTTTGATATTATAAAAATATTATACTTATAAACTCTAATGAGATATTTTAAGACTGTGAGAAGCGCATGCATATTAACTAGTATTTAATGGTTGATAAATATTTATTTAGTTTAAAAGATAACAAATTTGAATCATTTCTATTAGGTTAATGGTAATTTTAACTCAATAGATGGAAGGAGGGGCAAATTTGATACAATAGGTGGAATGAGGGCATTTTTGAACTATTTCTAATACGTTGAGAGCATTTTTTATCCTTTTTTGGTTGATTCTCTTATATCTAATTAATGAGAACTTGACAATTCAGAATCAAATAGCAGCAGCGAATCCAAAATTTGATGATTACGATGTCATCATTATTGAAAACATAAGTTTATCGAACGATACATTAGTTTATCGAAAGATAAAAGTTCGACGGATATTGGTCTACATTCCGTTAAAGTAATCGACGGACACTATCAAAAATCAATAAAAAAAATTTTTTTATGTAATTGACAGACTTCCAAACGTGTTTTTAAAAAATAAAATCGACAGACCTTTATCAGTTAATTTTACATAAAAATAGGAATTTTATATTCTAATACCATCTTTGTTTTAATTTAATTAATTAATCGAGGCTATTTTATTCTGAAATAATTATCCGTCGATTTTGTATTGGTAAGTTTACAGCAGATAGTGCACTTTAATCATTTTTGTCCCTCGAAATAGGGCAATTTATTAATAGTGCACTATGTGCTGTATTTGGATAGTAAGAAGGAAAGCAAAGAAAAGAATTAATGAGTATAAAAGTAACCAACGGATCAGTGGTGTACTGGTGGGATTGTTTCACCCTTAAATAGAGGTTTTAGATTTGAGCTTTTGATATGGATAAAATCTTGTCACGATCCTATTGTGTACGATCCGAATTTAGTTAGGCCTCTAATGTGGATTTCGGACACCAAGTGGGAAACCAGAAAAAGAAAGAACAAGTTTTTTGGCACAAATTTAGGTAGGCTAGTTGAAAAAAGAAAGATGTCTACAAGAGTACAACTTTGTCAAAACATATTTTGCTTTCCGCGTCATTTTATTATGCTAACATCATACCAGTATATGGAGCATCTCCTTTTCTATAATTTGGTTATATATATATACTTTTTCTTTTTTAATTTGGAATTCAAGAGTTGATCAAATTTTCTTTGATCGAAATTCGTTATTATAATTAAATTTTAACAAATTTAACTTATTAATTATTGTGATTTATAATTTTTTTATATTTATAATAAAAATTAGAAATTCAAATCTTAAAATTTAAATTGTGCCGCAAAAATTGAGGATATATAGGGTAATTGGTTTTGAATAACACGTATGGAGATGCTTAAAACAGAATAATTCCACAGGATAAAGCCATTGTGAGTGAGTCAATACTTTCACATCAACTATTTGTGGGTTCCTTCCTTTAAATTAAACATCTGTTTTACGTGCCATTTTTGATGGTCTAGGTTTGTTATAATGTCCATACCTCCCAATAAACTTTTTATATTGTATTTAAAAAACAAGGGGTCCTTGTTTTAAAAAATAAGGGTCTTGTCATTTTTCTATATAGGTGTGCATAAGGACTTCTTATTTTATTAAGGAAATTTTTCAAAATTATACAAAATTCAAAATATTATATATAATATATAAACTTTGTATAAAAGTGTATCATACATAATATGTAAATATATAAACTTATAAAAATCTCACTAGTTTAGGAGTTAATTACTTAGATTCACGCTAGTTTGCAATATTATGAATCTTACCAAATTTTGGACTTTAGATACATGTATCTAGCGCGTCCAGATACGGATACATGAGGTCAAAATTAGGTGTAGTTCTAGATGCACCCAGTGGCGGAGCCAAGATTTTCAATAAGGGGTTCAAAATCTGAAGAAATAGACACACGAAGTAGCCGAAGGAGTTTTGACATCTACTATATATACCTAAAAAATTATTTTAACCATGTATAAATAATATAATTTTCCGCCGAAGGGAGTTCAGATGAACCGCATGACTATAAGGTGGTTCCGCCACTGGATACACCATATCCAAATGGATTTGCATGTATTTGACTCTCTCGCTTGCCTCTCTCCCTATATTTGGTATTCCAGATACATGTATATACATATACATACATCTAGTGTGATTCACATGTATCTGGGGATCTCGCTTGCCTATCTCCCTATTTTAGTGTATCTGATAATAAAAATACATGTATCCAAGTATATCTAACTTGAAATCTAATTGTTAAATTATTAATTAGTGAGGCAATATGTAATTATTTCAAATTATAGAAAAAATTAGTAAATATGGTAGAAATGCTTGTCCAATCAGGTAGCTTTTCCTTCTTTAATTTAATCATGAAGACGGCTTGTAACAAGGCAATTTCTTACACTGGGTAATATATATATGCTCAACTGAAAGAGGCATAATATGTGGTAACTGCTATTGATTTTCTTGTTAGCATCTTGAAAGGGAGATCAAAGGTTCATTTTTGAAACCTTTCGTTAAGGGTGAAAGGATCACAACCATTCCACAATACCTTTTGGTACGTCGCACTCTTCAAAGACAACATACTGAGAGAAAAGATTGACAGTTATAATGCTATACTCAACAATGTGTCCTTATCAACATCCGGCTATAAAAATACAAGAAGAAAATCATCAAGCTACAGAAACTATAGCAAATCCTTCTATTAACAATTTGACATGATCTACTTCCTAAAACTTCAAAATCTATGACCACTAATACAAGGGGAAAGAGGAAACACTCTGGGTTAAGATGCTCTTTACCAGTTAGCAAAAAGAAGAGATTTGTTAATTGTTAATTGTGCTTTCATGTTACTTGTCCCCACCACCAAACATACCACCCATACCACCCATCATGTCCTTTGTAGAACCCATTTGCTTCATCAAGTTCTGCAAACCACCCATACCGCCTATTTGTTTCAACATCTGGGGGGGCAAGACTTTGCTCATGTGTTGTGCATTCATGTTTCGAGACAAGGCACTCATCTCTCCCTTCTTTGGAATCTTAAGCCCCTTCATTTTACTCCACATCTTGGCCAGTCGTTTGTATTCCTCCATCATTTCCATCACCTCATGCACTTGGCGGCCAGACCCCCTAGCTATCCGCATAATTCGGGAGTCGGTCATAAGCTTTGGGTTGGAACTATCCAATTCTGCAATTGTATTAGAATTTGAAATCGAAACATCAAACTAAATTCTAAAACCAATTAATGCATGAAAATTATGGAATTAGATCACTTGCCTTCATTAGTCATTGAATCCATCATTGTCATGTATCGTTTAATTTTTGCCTGGCTTTCATTTTCACGACCTTTTGGCATCAACTCTGCACTGAATCCTGGAAGCATGGAGAAGACCTACACCACATAGAAACATCAGCAACATGTAAGATGATATCAAGTCAACTTCTAGCAGGGGAATGAAACATGCAGCTATGAACGAGGGAGAGAGAGACGGGAAAGAGTGATTGAGCAAAAGATTTAGGGTTGACAAATCCCTTCCAGTTGTATTCAAGGAACTAGCAAATGATTCTGAGCTTGCTCTAAGTTATCAATTTTTATGGTTTATGCACAAATCATACCGAAGAGGAACTGAGGTGCTTAGACAGGACATGGCACAACCTCAGCTTACCAAGAACAGACCCTAGAAGGTATGGAGGTTGAGGATTAGGGTAAAAGATTGGTAGATAGGCGAGTGTTGTCGCACTTTATGTGGGAGAGGCAGGGGTTAACCTCCTCCCCTCTCCTCCTTATTAGTAGTAATATTTAGTAGTCGCGTAGTTTCTTATTCTCTAGTGTATTACTATTTGTTGCTTCCTTGCTATTTTGCTGTCATATTTTCTTGCAACCCTGCTTCGATAACTTTTCTATTGAGTCGAGGGTCTATCGGAAATAGTCTTCCTACCCCATAAAGGTAGAGGTGGTCTGCGTACATCCTACCCTCCCCGAACCCCACTTGTGTGATTACACTGGGTATGTTGTTGATATCAGTATGAGAAGAATTAAATATAGCAAACAAGCCTAAGAGATATATGCTGCAAGAAATATGAACATAATATAAATAATGGCATAAGTGCCAAATGAATTGGTTACTGATTAAACTTTTCCAACCCAAATGTTAAGGAAGTTGACACCAAAAACCTATATTGCTTGGACTCTACAAAAATGTTGACGGGTGCATGTTTGGTCCTTTAAAAGTAGTGCATTTTTTAAGAATATGACACAGGTTCAACATCATTTATGGAGAGTCTGAGCAACATAGCGAAAAACTACCGAAAAATAGAGTTTTCAGAAAATAGAAAATTTGAAGCAAGCAAGTAGCAAACCTGGCCAATGGGGCCCATTTTAAGTATGTTTTGAAATTGCTCATACATTATCCTCAAGGTAAAATGTCCTTCCGCTAGCTTCTGAAGAAGCTCAGGCTGTTGATCTGTCGGGACAACTTCATGTATCTTGTCCATGAACCCAGACAAGTCACCCATGCCTGGTGGAGAGTGACACAATAGGACAATAGACATCAGTAACATCTTATACCTCAAATAAGCAGAGATGGTTCAGGGGAGAAAAAAAACAAATTGCAGTAGAGAGATGAAAATGTATCCAACCAGAGGGAAGAAAGACAAAAGAGATGCATACCTAAAAGACGGCTGACAAATGGTTTAACATCAAAAACTTCAAACTCGTCCATGTGTTCACCAGTTCCAATAAAAATGACGGGACTTTTTGTTGCAGCAACTCTGTATAGAAGAGTATCATATAAATATTTCTTGTTCACTCCCAAAATTAGGTTATAAATTTCATTGCGTAAAGCTATTTGGTGAAAACTAATTCCAATTTAAAAATTCGAAATATGAAAAAGAAGTACTTGTAAGCAAAAGAGGGACATATCAGAACCTGGCAGTAAAATTTGTGGGTTAATCAAGGCTTTAGAAAAAATTTATATATCCTAGACAGAAAACAGTAGAAGTTGTGGCTATAGTGTTGTAAGAACCAATTCGAAACCTTCCAATTTCAACCCTTAACCAGCATCTATTTTTTTTCACACAAATTATGTATGGATCAACTTATCAAACTTGTCAGAAAAAGAATAATAATCTCTTTTTTTTTGATGGGGTAGTCGAAGGCTAATAATTTTCAACAGGAACATGTTCTATAGCTCAGATGAGAGATTATGTAACTGAACGAGATTATAGAAAGAGATGTTGCGTAATAAAAGAACAAATTAAATGAAATGACTGCAACTGACATGGCAAATATTTTAATCCTTGAAGTTGTCCAGACGTGCTAGAAGGCATATTTAGTTTAGTTGCACAAGAGTGATCATTATCAATTGAAGGCATACTTTATAAATGCTACATCAACAGGTTGCTAGAGGGAGGTGGCAGGTATCCCGTGGAATTAGTCGAGGTGCATGCATGCTGGCCCAGACACCACGGTTATAAAAAAAGTGCTACAACAGCAGCAAGGAAACTTACGCACTGAGGGCACCACCTCCTTTTGCATGGCCATCCATCTTAGTAACAATTACAGCTCCAACTGCAACACTTTGCTTAAATGCTAGAGCTTGATCAAAGGCAGCTTGACCAATACTGCTATCCATAACAAATATCACAAGATCTGGTTTCTGGGAAACCAAATAGGAAGATTAGTATTTCTTATTCAAGCTAACCATATACCTGGAGCATAGTAAAACATACCGTTGCTTCAGCAACTTGTCGCATCTCTTCAAAAAGAGCAGCTTCTTGTTTGTGGCGTCCACTGGTATCAACAATTATTAGATCACAATTTTCCTTCTTAAATGTTTCAACACCATCAACTGCTATTTTCACAGGGTCTGACTCCGTGTAGCTGTTGCAGAATCATACATTAAATCAAAATACTACATTACCTAGAGTTTTACTTAGAACAGAAATGTAGTTCAACATAACCTAAATGATTAATTACTAATAGCAGACTACTCAATCCATTCAGAAATAGATGAGGATGTTCTTTTTCTTTTTTCACGAGGGTTGTAGCAATTAGGAAAAGCGAGTTCTAAAAATGTCCATTTCCATTTCAAGAGAGAGAAATCACTGGTTTCTCCGTGGTGAGAGCTCTTGAGCAAACTAGCTTAAAGATCCCACCCACTCACACAAAAAAGGGGTAGCTTAAGGACTTCTGTCAAAAATTGAAAATAAAAATTGAATCAAAATGAATATGCAACCCTAAGCCAAATTAGAAGGAAATATTTCAGTTTTTTTACACATTGCATACTGATTGTCGGTCAGCTGACAGCTATTGACTTTAATCTCTTTGAAAAGTTTTCTTTTTAATATAAGTAATCTCTTTGACAAGTCTTGGCAAAGAAAAAATGCAGCTCCCACTTTGTCCTCCAATTCTTTATCTAAATTAACTTTAAAATATGTGATCTCACTGATCCCTATGCCTATGACATTGTTTATCAATTGAATTAACTAGCCATTATGTAGAATGTCTTCAGAAAGTACGATGGAGAACATTCATGATCAACAGATTGTAGCATCTCAAGCTTCTAAGAATGCAAAGAGAAGGTAACACTAATAGATTGAGAAGAGGAGATACCTCCCATAAAAGGGTATCTTCGCTTTTGTGGCATTCTGCTTCAATTGATCGAAAGCACCAGCTCTAAATGTATCAGCACACACTAAAGCTGGTTTCCAACCTTTTTTCTGGTGGTAATACGCATACTTTGTACATGTTGTTGTTTTTCCAGACCCTACAATAATAAATAATAAATAAAAAATAAATAAGGGTATCCATTTTAAACAGTGAAAAAGAAGAAAGAGAAAAATGGAAGGGGATTAGGCATATGTATTCAGTTAAATTCCTATAGCCACTTTGAAAGTTAGTTAAGTGATAGTCACCAAATTGCTAAGGTATCATATGATATAAATCTAGAGTACAAAGTTGTATAAACTCACCTTGCAAACCAACAAACATGACAATACTGGGTTTCCCTTTTTTCGGTGTAAAAGAAGGCTTCCCAGGATCCAATATTTTGCAGAGCTCATTAAAAACCGCCTATACATGAGAAAAATATTATCCTAGGTCAATAAAAGAATGTGACAGAGTTGTAAAAAGCAAGTGAGTGTGTATTTGCTGGCAGTTCTTTTTTTCCCCATTTTTTTCTTCAAGTTCAAGCTGCTGCAACCATTTTCTTCTTCAGCTTTTTTTCCTTTTTCTTCTTCAGCTTTTTTCTCCTTTTTCTTCTCTTCAATAGAATAAACATGAGATTTCTTTACCTAGTCTTGAAGATTGTCACACGATGAACTTCATGCATCATTAGAGCACCTTAAACTTTTATAAATCTACAGTAAATTTTGTTTGAAGTAATGTTTGGGAGTTACATCTGAAGGTGTATCATATGCTAAACAAGCAGGGGTGGATGGAGCTTTAAGGTACTAGATTCATCGGAACCCAATACTTTTGCGGAGCATAAATATATGTGTAAACATACATTGAAATTGCAATAAATAGTATATATAATCCTATAACATTCAGAAATGTGAAACAGATTCTATGCATGTGTTTGCTAAGTTGGTCCGTGATATTACCGAGCAAGATATTATAACGGAGCATCTTATCTTACAAGAATTTTTCGGAATTTTGCATTGGCTATTGCTCAAAGAAAGACAAGGTCACTAGGTGAATGAGGGTCTATCTTTATAATTTTAACTTTTAAGTTAATTCTTTATACTTATTAGCTTTTGAGTATTTGTTCTACTTCCAAGTTGAATGGTGGTTATTTCACTCCATACTTGCAACATTTCTGCCATCAAAGTTCTAAGTTAACTTGTAGATCATTCAAACTGGCAGCATCATTAAACATGTAAGACGAACGATACAGTATATATAATTAGGAAACATGATTTCAATTTTAGGCTAGAAAAATGAATACAAAATAAGCAAAGAATTTCAAATTACTAGAAACATGCTCAAAGCAAAAAATTCAACAATGGCTTGAAAACCCCAAACTTAAAAGTAAATAAACCAACCAACCTGTTGAATGATTCTACGCTTGTTATGTCCAGCAGCAAGATCATCAAGATTGACAATTTTCTTGATATTTGTGGTCATATCACGAACAAGCTTGAACTGAACATCAGCTTGAAGAAGGGCACGGGTGATTTCATTGAGGCATTCGTTCAAAACTTTCTCATCAATGATTGTAGCATTGCTCATCTGCTGGAGAGCACGTGAAATGCTCCCTCCTAATTCTGCTAACACCATCTTCAATTAACAAATCGATTATCGAATCAAGAATTGGAACAGGAGGATCGCTAATTAGGGCTAAGATAAAGAATTATGCGATAATTTTAGGGTTTTGAATGAACAATTTCCCAAATGATGAACGGAGATTTATGATGTGAACGATAATCTGGAAAATAAAACCCGGCTCTGCTCCGTTTAGGCTGCTGCTACAGAAACCGCTAATATTAGTGGCGGAGTTAGAATTTTTAATAAGGTGGTTCAAAATTTGAAGAAGTAAACACACGAACTAATTGAAGGGCTTTCGACATGTACTATATATATACATAAAAAATAATTTTAACCATGTATAAATAGTAATATGGCAGAAGGCTGGCTCCGCCCCTGGGTTCAACTAATATCTATGTTTGAATAAATAAACACACACATATTCTATATGGTGTCCTATATAACAATTTATGGTCCTATAAGACGTTCCACATGTATTATGTCATTTAGAACATGTGTGTTTACTTGTTCAACTTTATACGAATTTAAGTATCTACTTGTGTACATTTAAAGTTGGAGTGCACATATGTAAGTTGAGGCCAAATTAAAGATTATTTTTATGTATTATGTTTTTATTATTATTAGGCCTCTTTAGACACAATTTTATTATTGACGATTCGTAGGTATAATTTGAGTTTACTATAATGTGTATTAACTATATTTTCTGGTGAATATGAGTCCAAATATAAATACAAACTAACTGAAATTGAGTTAATCGCACAATGTGATCTTTTTAAATGTGATAATTGAGTTAAAATCACTTCCTAAAATATTCAAATCTTTCGATTTGAAACGGGATTCTCAAATGTTACTGTTGCAATGTTTATTCTGAAGATTCAAAATGCAAAGATGAATTTCATATAAAAAAAATGAAAATCAAATAGATTTGCTTAGGTGTTCTTCATCTACAATCATACATGTTTGTTAGGATTCCATGAAACATGTTTTTTCTCTTCAAATTATGCAGATACATTCTTAAATTGATTGTATTATGTTTGAGTTTTGTATTTATCGATTTGATAAATATGTATTAATTTACCGATGTTGTTTATCATAATTATTAATTTTCAATCTTTGCATTGACATTGGTTGTCACATTTTTGTATGACTTATTAATTTTTGTTCGACATTCATACAAATTTATTTTAGTGATGCAATCCTTTTTTGTTGATTTTTTGTTTTGATCGAAACTTTGAAAGAGAATTGATTCACTGTATTTTTTGAATTTTGCAAAATTATATAACAATGACAAGCACACTATTCTGATAAGATATTCAGGGAAATGGAATGAAGAAGATTGTTATGTTGAATATATGACAGAATCAATTATGTTAAGGAAATATGCATTATACAGTGAATTGGTTGAGGTATAATTGTAAACTGATATTGGTTTGAGATTAAAATATTGGTGATTGTAGTTGTTATTGAGTCAATCGATGTATTCAAAGTGGTCAAGGGTGAGATTATTTTTGACACTAATAAAAAGAAATTAATGGTTAACAAAGTACACAAAGACGAAGCAAAATTAAAGATTATGATGGCACAATATGGAAATGCCTATAGATTTAAAATTCTGAATAGAGAGGTTCATTTCTATTAGGTAATTATTTTTTTTTATTTTTTTTTGATAATCGAGAAATCCTCTTGTGACCTGCCCTTTGGACCAATTATAACCTTCTAAACTCGGTGGATAATGGGTCCGCCCCTCTACCCTTCTCCACTTAAATATCGGGCTTCGCTTTGCATGGTGTGGGGCTTGAACCTGCGACCTAAGCCACAAATCCTCCACCTTTTGCCACTCGAACTAGGCCTCGGGGGCTTCTATTAGGTAATTATAGTAAGAGGGATTGTTGTGTATTTGGCCTTTAACTATTGTGTCAATGTAATAACACTTTTTCATCATTTAAATGCATTTATTTTAATGATAATTACTTTTTTTTTCATAATATATTGTTTTTATATATATATTTCTTATCGGTGATAATCATTTACATTCCAAAAACATCATTATTTTTAAAAAGTAATAAATAAATAAATTGATAGTATAAGTATAAAATTGACATTTAAAATATCAATTGAGTTCGAGGGTGGAGAATGTATATTGTTCAAAATTGACCTTTTTTTACTAACACAATACACAGGTGCAAAGCACGTACAATATACTACCACAATCAAGAAGTCACGAACCAAATTCTAAAAATCCGAACCAACCAAAAGCCCTGAAACACATGTCTGGCGTTAATTCATTTAATGCGAACACTGACAACTATTTCTCCAGAGATCAATGCTTACATTATTACATACATCTCAATTATATAGTTTGTTAGCTACAAAAATATAGAAATTAAAATAAAACATAGTTAACTACCATCAACATTCAGCAACATCACTCAGCTAACAGAGGTATGGAGTATCATGCTAGAAGCTGGTTAGCATCAAAACCTTCATTACACAAAAATGCACAACAAATACCTTTTGCCTATTATTAGAAGAAGTTCATTGATTTTGCATATATATATTGAAGGCAGGGAAAAATTCATACCCAAGGAAACAGATTATAATATGAACATCAACATTCAGCTTGATGATTTGGGACCTTCATATTGGAAATTTAGATGATGTCCCTGTGTGCAACTTCATTGGAATCATCAGCACAAATTGGCATGCCCTAGAAACCTTAAGTACAACTCTCAGATCGGACAACAGATATAATAATACGTTCAGTAAAACATCTGATATCAGGGCTCACAAGTGCCAGAGGGAATGCTCTTTCTAGTATCCATCTCTTTCTTTGAACATTCAGCACTTTAGAACACATCTGACTTGAATCCAAGAAGAGAGTTGCTTTGTTGAACTTGCCGCAATTGCGTTTTTAAAGCATAATTGTTCATCTGTGAAATGAATATGAAATCAGAAAATCAAGAGTGGAGAAACTTTTATCTTCTTCAATTCCCTAAAACTGAAATGTAACTTCTTCCTGTTTTTTAGAAAGTGTGCCTATATTTTACATCAACAGCTGGATAATTGTCAATCTGAAACATTTTTCTAGTGGAGCGAAGATTACAAATAGTTTGATATGAAGACATAAAAGCTTCCATGAAACAATAGCAGAAAAGTAATATCAGATGATTAAAAGTCTAGCGAACGGATACTAAGATATATTCTCTTAATGTTTTTGAACTTAATCCTTGATACCATTCATTTTCTGCCCAGTGTAGAGCAACAACTACAGAAAGGCATTCCATTGATCTACTAGACCTAAATCCCAAACTAGTTGGTGATAACATCTATATAGTTTTTCATCCCTCCTCTTAAAAGCATTTGGTATTAATTTTGATTATTCTGAAAATATACTCAGGTAATTAAGAGGGTTATCCCTCTATCAGTTGTTAGGCTATTTGTTGTTAGCCATAGTGGAGGTTACAATTCCAACTTTAATAGCATTGATGCTGACACCTGAATTTTAGTTAGGTTCTTTTCTGTTAACAATATGGAGGTTAAGTTTCCCACATTAATAGTAATGACGCTAACGTCTGTACTCATTTTTACATTTGTTGAATTAGGCAAGGGTACTGAAGTTGCACTTGAGCTGAGGGTCTTTCGGAAATAATCTCTCTACCTCCACGAGGTTAGTGGTAAGGTCTATGTACACTCTACCCTCCCCAAATCCCACTTGTGGGATTTCACTGGGTATGCTGTTGTTGTTGGCAAGGGTACCAACGCCCGTTTCTCAGTGCAACATACTTCAGCAACATTCTCTTTCTTCCAATTACTATCAATCTCTTCATGTCACATTGAAAGGAATACTTCCCTTATTGAGGTAAGGAAGGTCACACTGATAAAATTAATTTAGCTATACAATTTCCTTTGATATTTCAATACTTACCCATTTATCCTTGAAAGATCTGGTTAAGAAGACAATTCTAGAGTGCACAGGTAAATTGTTGAAGCAACTACTAATTTTAACATGAATATTACCAAAAGGGTTTGCACAAGCAATTACACCAACAAAAGTAATCAGGCTTTCATTGGTGAAGCAGATCAGCAAAGAATCTCAAAGTATCGTGACAATATAAAGTAAATTGCAATTTGTCGTAAGTCATGGCTAGGATGAGGAATTTATGAAGGTAGAACATTTACCTCAAGAGTTCTCAATTGCTCTTTACCCTGAGCAATCAGCTGCTTTAATTGCTGTACTTCCTGGCTCTTTTCATCATACTCTTTCTGACGTTCATGTTGAATGGCCACTGCCCTCTTGAGAATGGCATCATCTTTACGAAGCACTTCTATTTGCGCTTTCAGCATTATATTTTCCTGCTAATTGATGAACAGTCAACACCCAAAGGAACAAATAAAAGGAAGTAAATAAACCAGCAGGTCAAATTGTGGATGGCAATTCTCATAGAGCTGAAGCACCACAATCCATAAATGTTGCATTATTGCAGATAAAATCAGGAAAACGAGTCTTGAAATGTATAGAGAACATTACGAACTATTTTCTTAACCTTAGATATAGTAGTTATACCCAAAAAGTTGTGATCGTGTTTTGCTGCCTCTAATCCTTGGCAAGAAATTCATCCCCTAGACACCTAGAAATCATGGATTAAAATGGAAACATGCATTAACAGTACCAACCTTGTGAAAATTTTGAGCTGCCTCTGCACCTGCACGTGAGCTAATGCATTTCTCTAGGCTCTCCAACAGTCTAGTAGCTCGAGCCCTGGCATCATCTATGCTTGTAGCAGCCATCATTTCCCTCACCAAACACTCCACCCATTCTGCACCATCGGCAGGAAGATTGTTTTCAGCTGAAGGGTCTTCCGACTGAGCAGCAGGCCCATTGTTAGGTTTCATACCTGCCAATTTTTCATGAAAATTAGAATCTTTCTATTGGAAATAGTGGGAGGTGGCAGGTATTCCATGGAATTAGTAGAGGTGCGCGAAAGCTGGCCTGAACACCACGGTCATCAAAAAAAGAAAAAGAAAATTGGAAATCATCTTCCTGATTAATCAAGATGAATTGACAAACGAGACATAACCAAAACTACCAAGATGAAGTTCGAGGTTGGACAGGTTAAAATTTTACGAGCTAAACTGACACCTCCAAGGTGTCAAATAAATGGGTGGGGTTAAATTTGGGGGTTAAAGCAGCAGGTTGGAATTACTAAACATGCCACACTCCAACCTGCCCTAATGTTGATTTGGTCAATTTGGATTGATGTCATATCACAACCAGCCACATTACGTTTTTGATGGGTTGCACTTTTATGGACCAAATTTGACACCTCCAACTCGAGTGAACTTATCTGTAACAAATGATAATTGCCAATTACAAGATTCAGTATCTGTTGTTGACCAAATGGATGAGCACCATCATGTCCTTCCAATAAACCTTTAAGTAGTGTTTTTTCTTTGTGGGGGTGGGGTGGGCAAAATGATATCCTTAATAAGTATGACAGGAAACAGTCCTACACGCCACTGATATATTCACCAACTGGATATACATCTTTTCATTAATTAATAATGGCATATTATTTCTGTCAAGGACGATACAATTGTACTTATCACAGGTCAATTTTTCACCATTAGGCAACTTAAGAGACAATTAATAAGAATAGGGTGGACATATACTTGATCTTAGCCAAAAAGCCAAGAAAGGTATATATTATTGTGTATATGTGTGTGCATATATATTTTTTCCAATTTCACATAATTAGGATTCATCACCTTGAGTCGCACCGAGTAACTATAAAAAAAGACAAATCTTTTGAACATCACTTCAACCAGCAACCTGATGAAGGGATTGTGTGATTATACGTACCATTTCGGATCTCTCCATCAACTTTTGTATCCGACTTTCCATCTGAATATCCAAGGCGTAGCTCATGCAGGCTCCTAATATCAGCATCTAGGTCATTGCCAGATTCTTCCAATGCTTTCTCAAGTAGCTGAACAGTATTGAAAGCAAAATAAGTATTTAGTGACTCATTAGACAAAATCCACCACAAGGTGTTTCAACAGACTAAGTAATTAAATAAATCTCTGTACTTGAATGTTATAAGAATGGCAACTTGGTGATTCTTACCATTGTTCAGACCGGAACCTTTAAGATTCAAAAGCATTGAAAATTCATAGGAAAAACAGGTTAAAACTGCATACGGTACAAAAAGAGGATATCTTTTTCCTGGGGCAGCCCGGTGCGCACTAAAGCTCCCGCTATGCGCAGACCACAAGGGCCTATTGTACGCATCCTTACCTTGCAGAAATGCAAGAGGCTATTTCCAAGGCTTGAACTAGTAACCTCTTGGTTACATGGAAGCAACTTTAGCGGTTACTCTAAGGCTACCTTCCCTTTGGTTACATAGTGTATACTTTATACTAATATACATATATTATATGTAGGTATACATATAATATACATACCTATACATATAATATATGTAGTTATACATTCTAATACATATAATATTACACCGGGTGGATAGGTAGTCTATGCTTGGGTCAATTTTGCTAAACTAGATGGCTATATATTGGTAACTATCCCAAAATGAGTAACAAACAATATTAGCACATTCTACTGCTACTACCAATATCAGAAATTTATAAATTGAGATAAAGAAAAGAACAATACCTGACTATCAATATCAGGAAATATAGCTCTCAGCCGATCAAAGTGAACTGGAGAAGTGCTGAAGGAAGAAGAACGAAGCTTCTTCGAAACCGGAGGCGATGCTGAAATCGGCGATGGTGATTGTAAATCTTCGAAAAAGGATCTCTTGCGGCAAAAATTTGCAGCCATTGATTATATCTCCCTTACAGTAATTGAGAGATTGATTGTTTGATCGGAGATTTAAGGAGTAGGGCGGTAGGTTTAGGGGCTTTGAAGTTGCAAAAGATGTACAGATGCAATGGACAGAGAGACGAGAATTCTCAGAGCTTTTCTTGAGCTATACTCCATTTATATAGAGATAATTTTGTGGGATGCTGAAAGCGGTGGACGTTGGGAAAAGGATTTTCGAAAATATGCCGTCTAAGAAAGAAAAAAGGTGGAATGACCTGTGAATCCTTATACTTGTCACTTTGCCAATTGAATTTTTAGGGGTCCTTTGATCTCGGGATAATTTTTGAGTGGCGGGGTCCTTTGATCTCGGGATAATTTTTGAGTGGCCTTTAATTGGTTATTTTGTTGCAAAGGCTGAAATAATTTATTCCAAAATTAATAATTAGTTCTGCTATAAGTTATCCCTCCTGTGGTTGGAATAGTAATTCCAGAATAACTTATCCGGAGATAAAGTATGTAAAGTATAAAAAATATCCCTTAAACTCTCTTTTATACACCACTTTTACATTCGTGCATTAATATAACTAGTGAACTTGTCCGCACTTCGCACGGTTATAAAATACGATAAGATGTCATTATATATTTGTTCATACATATAATTGATTTCATAGAGAAAAACGTTTGGTTAGTGGTTAGATGACTTCCAACAAAGTAATAAGTTACTCTTTCGAACCAAAAGAAAATATAAACTTACGACAATAAATTTTTTATATAAAATACAAAATAAAGAGAATAACAAAAAAAAAATTAAAATAATGCAACATTATTTTTACAATCTTAATCATTAAAAAAGAAAAAGAAAAAATACGAAATCGATATACAATCTTCCGAACTCTTGTCAACATGATCCATTCCCACGAGCCGATCACCATTCAATAGCCTTCATTTTGTCCTTCAAGTCAAATTAAAGAATGAATAAAACAAGTACCGAAAATATAACAATTTAAAAAGGTAATGTGATCATTTCTCCAAAGTCTTCCAATACTTCTATTTATAGGACTATAATATGAATAACAAATAATGTCATGAATATGACTATTAATTATTTTAGAGGTTATGCTAATAAAAATTATGGGAATAGTGAAAATAAAGACCATTAAGTTTTGTATTACAGCATCTGAATGAATGGTTAATTGATATATGTATTATTCTACAATAAAAAATAGATGAATTGTAAAAAAAATATATAATAAAATAAATAGAATTCTTAGCCAAAGAGATGAAAAACTCAAGAGACTCTTGTATTGAGCTTTTGGTATAAAATTTGTATTTCTTGAACTCTTATCAAATTTTTACAATTAAATTCTAGTAATAAAAAATACGATTTAATATAAATAAAAAAGAAAAATAATTATACCTTTCCGCCAATAATCTTGTGGGAGCCTATTTAGATTTTCTCTCTAAATTACTAGATTGAAATTCGATCTATTTATCAAATATCCTGGAGAACATGAATTTTTCTCATTCGACAAAAAACACCTGTAATAAAATAATTAAATCTCATTTAAGTAAAAATTTTAAAAAGCAATATATAAACTATAAAATACTATTTAATTTATAAAAAAAATTTAAAAGCAATATATAAACTATAAAATACTATTTAATTTATAAAGTAATAAAAAAGATTGTGATTCTTTGCCAAAAAATGAGCATGCTTCACCTAGTTAATCCCTAGCTCTACTATGCATATAAATTTGATCATTTCTTTTGAAACAAAATTTTCTAATGCCTCTATTTATAGGACATAATATGGAATATCAAAAGATGTCATGAACATGACTATTAGTATGAATTAGGAGTTATGGTTATCAAAATTCATGGGAGTAATGGAAATAAAGACAATTAAGTTTTTATGTTAAAGAATATGAATAAATGGAGTACAGGAGTAGTAATTGGTACATTCATTTTTGTACAATAATAATAAATAAATAAAATAGAAAAAATTGTCAAAATATGAGAAAAAAGATAAATAGGATCCTTGGGCAAAGAGATGTGTCACATCACTTTTCTTTTATCTAACTTTATATTATATATAGATTTTTAACAACATTTATAATAACATTCACAACCTTAATTATTCGTTGTTTTTATGATAATATATTTTTCTATTGAAAAATTATATTTTATAAATACAATTTTTATTTATAAATATATTATAAGTTGAATTTATTTGCCTAATTCTTAAATTTATTTATATTTTGATTTCTCTTAAAATGTCCAGTCCACTACTAAATTACATATTTTTTATTAAACAGTTTATTGCTCACTTAAAAATTACACTTTATATATCAATTAAAATGTAGATAACTTTAATAATAAAATTTATTTTACTTTAATAAACTTAAAATGGAAGTTTTATTTTTAAGCTAAATAAGATGAAAGTTTTATTTTTAAACTAAATAAGATGAAAGTTTTATTTTTAAGCTAAGTAAGATAGAAATTTTATTTTTAAGCTAAATAGGATGGAGGAAGGGGCATATCTAGGGGGAGTCACCGGGTTCACGTGAACACATGTTCCCCTCCCGAGATCATATATAATAGTGTTATATTTTTTTTAAAATATTGAAATATAGATGTGTGAACCCATACTCGGAGTATCATATTATGTGACGATGATTGGGTGCACCTCTCTAAGTGAGGTTAGAAATCTGAATCTTATATATGTATAAATATATCCGATTAAATTTACATCTTAGATCCACCTTTTTACAATAGTGCGCCCCTCATTTCGAAATCTTGGATACGCCTCTGGATGGAGGTTTTATTTTTAAGTTAAATAAGATGAAAGTTTAATTTTAAAACCACATGGCACAATCATGGAGATACACACACAAAAATATTTAAGCTAAATAAGATGAAAATTTTATTTTTAAGAATGAATAACTAAAGCTTGCAAAGAAAATATATATAAAAAAAAACAAATAAGGTGGAGGTATTTTTGTAAACAAACAACTTATTCTTAGAAATTATGCAATAAATATAAGTTTGAATATGACAAACCAAACAAGCAATAAAAACTAATCCCAGCATAACTAATCCATCATAACTTATCCAGTATAACTTATCCCAACATAACTAATCCCATCATAACTTGTATTCAAACCAAACGACCCCTTAAAGTCATTGAAACACAATATTTCAAACCTCTTTCTCATCCTATGTGTGTGCGTATAGTACACTCATTTACTCATGGAATTTCATATCATTTTTAATGACACATAAAAAATTACATATTAAAAAGAAATACAAGGGCCTCCAAGGTCATTTCGCCAAGGAAGAAAGGAAAAAGTACCACTTGATTAACATTGAATTTTATTGTTTATTTTTACTTCCCCACTATATTATTTAGGATATACAATAATATTTGTCCAGTTTTATAAGACTAATGAATAATTTATTATTTTATGTTTATTTATTCTTACTATTAAATACTACTATTCATTTTTTAATATTTAGATGACTTATAATTAATAAGGGTGATATAGTAAAATTACTCCGTTATTTTTTTAAGGGGCCTAACCCATTTCAGTTAGACACCTTTAACTAGGCTTTGTTCATTTTAGACACCTCATGTCATTTCCCGTTGTGTCATTAATTTGACACTTCTTTTGACAATCTGCCAAATATGTAAGGTGTGTGTAACACAGTCGCTGATGACATGTCAAAGTGACGAATTAAATAAATACATGTGATATATATATATATAGCAAAAATAATTCTTAAATGATGAATTTTGAGTAGAATAAAAACTATCAATGACTCATTGGCATGTGGCATTTCTTTAACTAAATAATTTTTTAAAAAAAATTAACCACTTTTAATTAAGAAAAAATCATACTCACACCTTCATCCTAGATTGTCTTCTCCACTACCCTGATCACCCACACTCTCACTCACCTAGACCGTCTTCTCCACCATCACCATCCCCGACCCTCCTTCACCCAAATAAGTCAAAAGAAGAAGCTTTTTTTGTTTGTTTTTGTCACTTGGTGAATGTTGTGAGATAAGAATGTCTTTCTTCTGATAGATTGATGTTTGAATGCTTGATTTGGTGAATGTGACAATGCATTTGCTTGACCTTTTTCTGGGGTTTTCTTTTTTTTTCTTTTTTTTCTGGGTTTCTAGGTCAATACAAGTCAAAAATTGTTGTTTTAGTACATAAATATGGAGTCCCGATCTTTGTACTAAAGATTATATGGCTTAAGTATTTGATTTGGACTTTTCTGTGATTATGATGTGAGATCGCAGACAAATGGATTGAAATGCTAGAATTGTTTGTTGTGAATGTAGGATTTGATAATTGAAAATATATTTTCTTGCCATTTTTGAGTGTATTTTTCTCTTCTTAAAATTTCTGTTGATTTTTTTCAAATTATTTTGAGGAGGAAGAAGGACAACAAAATAAGAGAAAATATTTAAGCTTAAAATTTCTGGCTAGAATTCACTTTTCTGTCCGTGACATCATCAAATTTATTTCACCATGGAAAGAGTTTAAGCTTCAAAAAATGGTAGCCAGAAATTGGGGAAGAAGAAGAAAATAAAAATAAAAATTGGTAAAATAAGGCTCTCACGCGCATCCAGGTATCACACTTAGTATGTCATCTCAGCAAAAAGTGTCAAAATGACACAGCGGGGCATGTCATGAGGTGTTTAAAATGAACAAAGCTTAGTTAAGGGTGTCTAAGTGAAAATTGTGAAAATTTTATATATAACATTTATAGATTAATAATTACAAGTTATAACATTATTTTTTATCTTTCAAGTTGTAACAATAATCTATTACAGGTTATAACATTTTAGTTAATTAAATAAAGATTTAAAAAGCAGTAAAAAACAATTAGTTTTAAAAAATAAATAAATAAATAACGGATTTTAAATAACCAATAATCTAAAAACATTAATGTTATTAAATAAAATGCTTAAAAATAGGAGACGAATAAGGAAGAGAATATTTTTTTCCCTTATTTAGCTCCTTGCAGTTATTAGACTCTAAACAAATTTTTTTTTCAAACTTCATTCATTTTTATTTGTAGTTTTTGAATTAAATTTTCAAATAGGACATCAACTTTATACAATTGCATTACTGATTTAATGCCAATCTTAATTTTCAATTATAAGATCAAGTGGATACAAAGTAAGCGACACTACTACTACTGACTGTAATTTCCAACTGGCGTCCAATTGATTTTCAATTGATATCCCATTAGAATAATATAAACAACAATATGTAATTGATATTAATTTGCACCAAAAGTAGTTATTGTTGTATACAATTGGTATGCATTTGGTATAAAACTTGTATACCATTGGGAAAATAGAAAAATCAATTTGTAACTGAAAATTAAGTGTAACAATGTTATACAATTATTGCATACTATATTTATGAGGTGTTTTCAAAACAAAAATACAAAAAATAAATCTGGCTAATAATGCTATCCAATTCGTATAAACTTTGTATCCGAATTGAAAATTTATAAATCTAGCTAATGCTGAGAAAGATTAAGAAAAAAAATGAATGAAATTGGTATAATTCTGGGATGAATAAATCAGACAACTTTAAAACAAATCATATTATATTGTTGTCAAGACTGTAGCAAAAACACGTATACATCATCCAAAAAGTTGAAAAACATTTAATAATTAAAAAGTCTAAACTGCATTCAACTATTTAAACTTTGAATGTCGTGATCTTGGTGTATGATATTTGGTAGTATCCGGAGCATATTCTTTTTCTATGCGTGGTCCACCAAATTTGCTAGCAACAATTCCATTCATTTCACTCTCACTAATTGCACCATCGTCATTCTTCATTCTTCCACAGTGCCATATGATTGTGGCGTACCTTTGACGATGGTATGTTGCATCGATAACAATGGAACCCATATCAAAAACTCCATTGCTGATATATTCAGCAAGTAGACATGCATACAAACCACAATCACTGAAATAAAATTGAAAAACAGTTAATATTTTAGCAAGAAAGTGCCATAATTATTATGAACAAATCACTAAAAGATGGGTATACGTACTTTGAACCTGACTCCTGTTGAGGTACATGATCCTTGATTGGATACCAATTTTAATCCAACTTCATGCAAACATTAAACAGATAGTAACTACAAAGTGATATGCATGAATGATGAGAAAACTTATACCAATATCATGCCAATATTATACTCATTCAGATGATTGGATACCAATTTTAATCCAACTTCATGCCAATATTAAACAGAAAGTAACTACAAAGTGATATGTATGAATGATTTGAAAATTCATGCCAATGTTATACTAATTCAGATGATTGGATACTAATTTTAATCCAACTTCATGCAAACATTAAACATACAACAACTCCAAAGTGATATGCATGAATGATGAGAAAATCCATACCAATATCATGCCAAAGTTATACTGATTCAGATGATTGGAAACCAATTTTAATCCAACTTCATGCCAACATTAAACAGTTCAAAGTGATTTATTCATATTTATATTACAATTTCATCCAAAAATTATACTTACTATTAGTACAAATTCATAAGTTATAGCATACAAAATTCATCCAAATTTTATACTACTTAAATACAAGTTAGTAATCATAATAAAACTAATATTGTTCAAAATCAAAAGACAACACGACAACAATATCAAATATCAATACGAACAAAAATTCATGATAAGCACAAATAGTTAAAAAATGAAGAATATAAAAATTGAATAATTTATAAACAAATTAAATAAAATATTTACCCTCACAACCTTTTAAAAAACGATGGAGGCTCGATTTCAACATTCGAAATCGCTTCTACTAATTTAGGGCTCTTTCTAGGTGTATGCTGCTTTTTTTTATTCTTCGACGTCTATTTTCTTAGTCCTCTTGATGAGTAAACAAAGGAGAAAATTGATGAAATTGAAGCTGATGAAACAAAGGAGAAATCGCTTCTACTACTTTTTTAGAATATGGTGAGAGAGATGTTTGGTAAGGGAGGAAGCTTTTTTGGGAAACTGATGAAGTTGAACGTGTAGGTGGGGGTGGAGGTGTGATGGGTGTGTGTGAAGGAATGTAACTAATTGGTGGGAGAGGTGGTGGGGTAATTGACTTGTAACAGTAAAAAATAAACTAGAAAGGATTATGCCAAAAAAATAAAAAAATCCCTAAAAAGGTGTAACTGATAATTATCCTTGTATGTAAAAAAGTAAAAAATTCCTAAATTAAAGTAACTGATAATTATTATTGATTCTGTATTGTTTATAATTATTTATATTACTTATTAATTAGAATATAATTATAGAAAGATTAATTAATTATTAAATTAGAATTAATTGATTTATAGATAAAAATGATATGTTATAACTTGCAATTAAACTGTTATAAGTAGTAATATTTTAAAAGTAGATATAAAACCTGTAATATTACCCCTTAAATAGATATGTGGGGTGATTTATAGGTGAAAATTAGTGCCAACTTTAGGTGGCCACCGATGGATTTGTCCTCTTTAAGGAGTATGCCAAATCAAACATGGATAAGTAAAGATGGACAGAGGGAGTAATAAATAACTAGCTTAAATTTGTCGAATAATTCATTTAGATATTCTAATTAAGACATGTTTTAATTGAATACTTCAATTTCTAATTAAACACTTTTAGTTCAAATTTTGAAAAAACAATTGTGTGTGGAGGTTCTAGCTTATTAGTTGATTCGATCAGATTTTGTGAATTATGAGTTTGATTTATTCATTTTTTATTTATAAACACCCTAAATTAATGACCAAATCAATAAGATATTCATTATTAATTTTTGATTTCGATTTAATTGATAAGAATATGTTCCTCTAATTTATTTATTTTGCTTTCTCTAGTTACTAGTATATTATGTCTTCGTGTATAAAATGTAAGATTAAATACTTTAATATACATCAGGATCTTGAACACGATAATCTTACATGGAGATCGTTAAGGGCACATACCCGATGAGGAAGACATCATCACAGAGAGAAGCGAAAGCGTTAGTTGTAAATTGGTTTCTACCTCCTTACCCTAGCCTTACGTTACCACAGCCGTCAACGATGGAAATAATGTAGAGAATATTGGTAACCCTAATGGGTGGAGGGAGGACCAATTTATAGAGGTTAAGGCTTAATCTGGTACGTCCATCAAATAACCAATATACGGACGAAATCTATTCTTCATTAAATATTATTTATGGTATTACTTGGGTCACAAGTAAACTTGGGCCATAAGTAAACTTGGGCCATAAGTAAGAAATTATTCTTATATTCTCCCACTTGACCCAATGACCATATAACATTAATATTTCATAAACATTAATTGCGCATACAATAGATCTATTCTATAATGTCTATCATACATACCACAATATAACAAACTACTAATGCGAGTTATGGCGGTTGTACATAAATTTTAAGCTACATACTTCCTTCCATATACTACTATATTAGCAACTTATCATACTAGGTTCATAAGCTATAAAACATATAACATCACGGTCCACAATAATGTCTCATAGAGACTTATCTTGTAATATCTCAAAATAATAATGTGTACACCATTATGAGAAACAAGAGATTCATTAATGTATATCAGAAACACATAATTGAGCTCAGAGTGTCAAAACATCATAAATATATCAATCATAAGTACATCCAAGACCCATTCTTTGAACATGTTCTTTAAATGTCTTTGGTTGTAAGCCCTTTGTTAACGGATCTGCAATCATAAGATAAGTTCTAATATTCTCAAGTAACACTCTTTGTTTCTGAACTTTTTCCTTGACAGTAAAGTACTTTAATTCCATATGTTTGGCACCTTTAGAGTAATTATCGTTCTTGGAGAAGAATACTGCTGCAAAATTATCACAATAAATTTAACGGCTTGGTTATGGTGTCGACAACCCCAAGTCCTGAAATAAAGTTCCGCAGCCATAATGCATGAATTGTGGCTTCATAACATGCCACAAACTTTCTTTGCAGCTTTCCAGTGATCAATTCTAGGGTTACTTTGATATCTTCCTAGCATTCCGACCGCAAAACTAATATCCGGTCTTGTGCAAGTTTGAACATACATCAAACTTCCAACAATACAAGAGTAAGGAATTGATTCCATTTCCTTTTATTCTACATCATTCTTTGGGCATTGCATGAGATTAAATTAGTCCTTTTTTTTAATAGAAACTATTCCTGCTGAACAATTGTTCTTGTTAAATCTCTCTAGAACTCTTTCGATATAGCTTTTCTGAGACAGTCCCAATAATCCTTGTGATCTATCACGAAATATTTCTCTCCCTATCACATAGGATGCCTAATCCATATCTTTCATTTCAAAGTTCATAGAGAGAAATCTTTCGTCTCACGCAATATGCCTAAATCATTAGCAGCAAGTAAAATGTCATCAACATAAAAGACTAAAAATATAAACTTACTCCCACTGATCTTTTGGTATATACACAGATCAACGGTAATCTCCTTAAATCCAACAGATATTATGATATCATTAAACTTTATATACCATTGTCGTGAGGCTTGTTTGAGTCTATATATTGACTTCTTAGCTTACACACCATTTGATCTTTTCCTTTAATTTTGAAACCCTCTGGTTGGTCCATATAAACATCCTCCTCGAGGTTTCCATTAAGAAAGACAATTTTTACATCCATTTGGTGTAACTCTAAATCATAATGAGCTACCAAAGCCAAAACAATTCTTAATGAGTCTTTCTTTGAGATCGGTGAAAAGATTTCTTTATAATCAATACCTCCTTTTTGAGTATATCCCTTGGCAACAAGTCTAGCTCTATATTGTTCAATATTACCATTTGAATCGCGTTTGGTCTTGATGACCCATTTACACCCGATTCTTTTAGAACTTCCTGCCAATTGAACGAGATCCCAGACTTTGTTGTATTTCATGAATTTTAACTCTTTTTTCATGGCATCAATCCATTTATAAGACTCAGTGTTTTCTATGGCATGCGAAAATGAAAGTGGATCTTTATTAAGCCCAATGTCAAAATCTGACTCTTGTAAATTAATCACGTAATCATCTGAAATAGCCGATTTTCTTTCTCTTTGAGATTTTCTTAATGACACTATTTGTGGTCTATTTGCGTCAGATATTTGTGAGTTAGTTCCTTCTTGAAGTGTTTCACCCAAATGATGTTCAACATTATTAAAGTGTTCTTCAACAAGAGGAACAACATTTGTTATTGGTGCGGAAGTAGGTACATTCATGGGCAATGGAATATTTACCCTTACCTCATTAATTTTCACACTTTGTCATTCAACACTCCCACTAACTTCACCATTCTCAATGAAATTTGTATTACCAGTTTCAATAATTCTCGAACTATGATTTGGACAGTAAAACCTATACCCTTTAGATTTCTCTGGATAATCAATAAAGTAACCACTTATAGTTGGAGAATCTAATTTCTTTTGATGTGGATTATAAATTCTAGCTTCCGCTGGACAACCCCAAACATGCCGGTGTCTTAAACTAGGCTTCCTTCCCGTCCACAGTTCAAAAGAGGTCTTTGGAACTGCCTTACTAGGAATCCTGTTTAATAAATATACAACGATTTTAAGAGCATACATCCACAATAATTTGGGTAATGAGGAATTACTCATCATACTCCTAACCATATCCATGAGTGTTCGATTACGCCTTTTTGCAACACCATTCTGTTGAGGTGTTCTTGGCATAGTATACTGTGCACATATGCCATGTTCTTCGAGGAACATTGTAAATGGACCTGGACATTGTCCTGATTCGTTATACTTTCCATAACATTCACCACCTCTATCTGACCTAATGATTTTCACTTTCCTATCTAATTGTCTTTCAACCTTATTAACGTACACTTTGAGAGCGTCCGTTGCTTGAGATTTTTCTTTCAACAAATAGATAAATCCATAACGTAAAAAATCATCGATAAAAGTGATAAAATATTTTTCTCCACCAAAAGATGGAACATCAAAGGGTCCGCAAATATCAGTGTGTATAATTTCAAGAAGCTGAGTGCTCCTTGTGGTACCTTTCTTAGTATGCTTGGTTTGCTTTCCTTTAATGCAATCCAAACATATATCAAGAACAGCAAAATTCAGATTCAGAAAAATCTCATTCTTTATTAATCTTTTTAATCTTTCTTTGAATACATGTCATTCAGTGAACTAAGCTTAATTCCAACATTTTGGTGAATAACAAGAAGGGATGCAAAAAAAATATTATCGAGTTTCAATCTATATAAACCATCAATAAGAATACCAGAATCATAAGAAAATAGTATTCATATATAAATTGAAACATCCATGCCCAAACTTAAAATCAAATCCAGAAACATCAAGTCTTGAAAGAGAAATCAAATTTCTAGAAATTGAAGGAACATAAAGAGTTTATAATAGATCAAGGTGATATCTAGTCTCCAAGATCAACCGTTAAGTCCCTATGCCTTCAATTTGAGCCTTCATATGATTTCCCATGAATAAGAAAATCTTACTTGGATTTGTGGTTTGGATCGTAGTGAATCACTTTAAAATAGTGGATACAAGAGTAGTTGCACCAGAATCAAGCCACCAAGTATTATTAGGAACTTCTACTAAATTTGATTCGAAATATACAAAAGCACTAAATGTACCTTTCTTTTCAAACCAAGCTTTACGTTTCTGTCAACCTTATTGATAGTGCCCTACCTTTCGACAGAAAGGACACACATCAGCCTTGAGTTCCTTATGAGCATTCTGTGGAACTTTAGCAGGTGCTTTCTTCTTCTTAAACTTGTTGGCCTTCACTATACGTCCTTTACCAGCTCCTTGACCCATGAGGTTAATGGAATGACCTCCTTGTTTCTTAAGTCTTCATTCTTCTTGAGTAAGCATACTGGACAATTCACTAACATCCCACTTATCCTTAATAGTGTTATAGTTAATTTGGAATGGTCCATACTCAAAGGCAATGAGTTCAGAATAAACTGAACCAAGAAGGTGTCATCCACTTTCATCCCCACAGTTCGAAGTCTTGCTGCAATGTTAGTCATCTCGATGATATGATTTTGCATACTACGCGACCCATCAAACTTCATGATCGTGAGTTCAGCCATTAGTGTACTAGCGAGAGACTTATCAGCAGAACAAAAATGTTCTTCCACAAATTTCAGGTATTCCCAGGCACTTTCTGTTTGTGGAATAGTACTCTTAATGTTGTTAGCAACAGTCATTTGTATGAACATAAGGCTTAATTTGTTAGAGCGCTCTCATGCTTTATAATAAGACTTCTCATCCTCACTATTTTTATCAATAATGGCAGTAGGTTTGTCATTCAGCAGAGCCAAGTCAAGATCCATCACACCTAAGTGGAACTGGACTTGTTCTTGCCATTCAGAGAAGTTCAATCCATTGAACACAGTAACAGACGAAGCATGCGAATGAAGAGGAATAACTGCAGAATAGATATACATGCTCACAAATCAGAAAATAATGTGAAAGTACATCGTAATTCTACTTTGGGTAGATACTACAACACACTATCATAATTTAAATGCCATTTTTTAAATCTTTAATAGGAAATTAAATATTTTTAACCAAACATATACGACATCTTTGGATATATAATATATGTTTGATTGAAAATATTAACTTACCTCATAATGTTCACTATTCGTAGAATGATTGATTCACCTTTGGATAAATTCTTAAGTTCTAACAATAGTGAAAGTCAATTTATCTATTTTTTAATTTCAATATAGACATTTCATTTACTTTCATAGATAAATGACAATTTTATGAATGCATATTTTTCTTAACCATACTAGTTTGGCTACTTTGGTGACTAACAAACTATATAAATACAAAAGCACACATAATGTCATAAAATTTTATGCATGTGAATAATTTTATACATTTTAGTTTGGCCACTTAGGTGACTAACAAACTATAGAAACATAATATATGCATCAAGTGATCATAAATATTATACGTGTAGACGTTAATTTCTCTAGTTTGGCCACTTTGGTGACTAACAAACTATTTTGCAGAAAGTACACACATATTATTTATTGCTTAGTATAACAACTACTTTAATTTATTGCACAATTTTAAAATAAAATATAATTATTACATTATGGGAAGATTAAGGTTTTTCAGAATTTGTGCAAATTAAACTTTTCTAACAACACTTTATTAACTTAAAGAGTCCAAACACCTTAAATAGTCAAGCACAAAATTACGCTACTAGAAAAGGATTCAACAATAAGTTTGAACATAATTTGATTGGACAAAATTAAACTTTCAAGAGATTAATTTTAAATCACTAAACTAAATCCAATAAACATCACAAGAACTTATTCAGTGATGAGATTTTAGGATAGTTGATCCCCAAGCAGAAATTCACACCCAGAGAATCATTACAAAAAAAGATGTCTTAAGCTTTTTAAAAGTTTTAATCATCTTTCTAATGCAGAAGCAGGAGATATTAGATCAGTAAAAGTCTTTTAGCGATACAATAGTTCTTGATGTAACCAGTTCAGTTATTGCCACTAGTTAACATATTCATTAAGATTAGCAGTTCAAACAATCCAGGCTCTGATGCCACATGTAAGATTAAATACTTTAATACACATCAGGATCTTAAACACGATAATCTTACATAGAGATCGTTAAGGGCACATACCTAATGAGGAAGACATCATCACAGAGAGAAGCGGAAGCGTTAGTCGTAAATTGGTTTCTACCTCCTTGCCCTAGCCTTACGTTACCACAGCCGTCAGCGATGGAAATAATGTAGAGAATATATGGTAACCCTAATGGGTGGAGGGAGGACCAATTTATAGAGGTTAAGACTTAATCTGGTACGTCCATCAAATAACCAATATACGAACGAGATCTATTCTTCATTAAATATTATTTATGGTATTACTTGGGTCACAAGTAAACTTGGGCCATAAGTAAACATGGGCCATAAGTAAGAAATTATTCTTATATTCTCCCACTTGGCCCAATGACCATATAACATTAATATTTCATAAACATTAATGTATGACAATCAATGAAATTGAAGGATCTAGGTGAGCTCAAATACTTCTTGACATTGAGGTCTTGAGATCCTCTAAAAGTATTATCCTAAAGCAAAGAAAGTACATTTTGGAGCTAATATCTGATGTAGGCTTAAGTGGTGCCAAACCTAGCTGTGTCTATTCCTTTGGAATCTAGCTTAAGACTCACTTCAATGGAACATGATCAACTTACTAGTTATACTAGAGAGGATGTTCTTCATGATATTATCTCTTATCAGAAATTGTTTGGTAAGCTTCTTTATGCTACCATTACTAGACTAGGCATTAGCTATGCAATTCAGGCTCTTAAGCAGTTTATGCAAGCTCCAAAGAAGTCACACTAGGAGATAGATATACGAGTGGTTAGATATTTGAAAGGCACGGTAGGTTAAGGAATTTGGTTACAAGCTGAACCTACCACTATGTTGACTTATTGTTGTGATTTAGATTGGGTTGCTTGTCCTAACACTAGAAGATCCATCACATGATGTGTGGTTAATATGGTGAATTAGTGTCTTGGAAGTTAAAGAAACCACAAACTATTTCTAGGAGTTCAGCTAAAGCAGAATACGGAAGCATGATATCAATTGTTGCTGAATTACTTGGTTGGTGGGCTTGTTCAATGAACTGCGAAAGTACATTCAGACACCTGTTACTATCTTAAAGTGATAGTAAGTCAATTATTCAGTTAGCAGCTAATTAAGTCTTTCATGAAATGACCAAGCATATAGAGATTAACTGTCATCAAAGCAGAACTGGTTGAAACTATCTATATCCATACTCAGGAGTAGGTTGCAGATTTGCTGACTAAAGGGTTAGGTCATGACACCCACCCCAACGTTTGCATCTTAATTCTAGGGAAGCTTGTTGTGCTCAATATCTTTGCATCCTTCAGCTTGAGGGGGTATGTTCAAATGCATCACGCAATGAACCTAGTAGTCTTCCATCCCATAATAACTGATCACTTTCTATTTTACACGGTATTTAAGAAATCATAAATAAGATGAACAATATGTCAAATTTACCCTTTATCCATATTGATGGATATCAAGATAATTTATCCATATCATTGGAACTTATGCACATTTATGATATTAATTATAAGGGTAAAATGAAAAAAATTTAATTAATTTTATCTTGATTTAGTAAGTGATCAAGTAATTTGGGACAAATATTTTTAAAAAAGTGATCAGTTAATATGGGATAGAGGAAGTACTTAGTTACTGTTCATTCCATTAATTAGTTGCTAATTCGTTAGTTAATTGGTTAGTGGTTAATTAGTGATGAGCTGACATAGTTTGTTAGGATTCAGTTAGAAGATATTTTGTACATTGAGGTTATAAGACTCAGCACAATGCTCTCATTTGGATGTAACACACACAAGTAATGATCAATACAATTTCCTTTCCCTATTTTCTCTTAGCTTTAGTTAATGAAGTTATGAGTTTGTGAGCTCATATTTTGTTAAAAACAAAGAAGAAATTTAGAGCCCTAAATGAATGTCTCAGGCAATAATAATATACCCTCCAAAATGACAAAATAAAATCTCTCTCAAGAATTCTCAATTCTTAAAAACATGTAACCCAAAATTAATTAAATGCTAACCAAGAGGTCTCAATTCTCTCTCAAAGAGTTCACTAATCCCAAAATACGCCAAACTACGGTCCTAACTAGGGGGATGATTACAAATTCTTATAATAATGAAAGAATATAAGAAAAATTAGAGTACTGACTCCTTTATTTGGGATGGATTCAACATCGATAATAATTGGAAATGAGAGGTTACATTCTCTGAGTAAGCAAAATTAAAAAATTCTTAACGCCAACTAGTTTTGTAGTGTCAACTTCTTCAGTAATGTAGTTAAAATTAATTCTTAGACTTGGACAATAATTTAAAATTGTCATTCAAGTTGTTGCCCAAAAGATCTCAAGAAAACACCCCTCCAATTGAATACAAGGCATAATACATTAATATACCCTTTAACTTGACTTCAACTCACATTTATGTCCTCCAACTTTGGGTGTGCATAAGTAGACACTTAAACTTGTATAAAGTTGAACGAATAGACACACGCGTCCTACGCAACATCCTATATGGAAATTTTCGTCTTACGTGGAGTCTATGTGTATTATGCTACGTAGAACTCATGTGTCTACTTGTTCAACTTTATACAAGTTAAAGTGCTTACTTATTGTGCACATCCAAAGTTAGAGCATATAAATATGAAATGAAGCCAATTTAAAGGATACATTTATGTAGTATGCCTTAATACTATTAAGCTTTGTTACATTAAAAAACACAAAGAAAAAAAAGGAAAAAACAAAAAACTGTACCAAAATCTCTAAACAATCACTTACAATAAACAAACTACAACAAAAACTAAAGCTGACCAAAGCAAGCTTCCAAGAGATGATAATTTGTTGCTATTTGATCTTACAAAACTTGCTCTATTGAGTGTTGAAATGTGTTGCACTGTTTTTATTGGCTCTGTTTTAGAGTCTCCACAATGTCCAATCCCTGAATCCAACAGTGTCTCTAAATCATCTCCAAGCCCATTTTCTTTATTATAACAAAGCCCATCATTGTTTGAAAGCTTCATTTTCCTTCTCATTCTCCAAACCATGTCTCTCTTAAATGGAATAGGACCACTCAACATGTTATTATTTAGCCTAAGCTCACTTATGCTATTTAAATTACCAAAACTCGATGGGATCGAGCCATTTAACTTGTTCCCATCGAGATGAAGGACTCGAAGCTTAGGCAATCGGCCTAGTGAGTTTGGTATTGGACCTTGAAGGTTCATGTTTGATAATCCTAAAATCATTAAGTCGTTGAAACCATTGAATATATTATCCGGTAGAGTAGTTGAGTCCATTGGATTTCCATTTAGGACTAAGGTTTGTAGAAAATTTAATTTCTTGAGTGACATTGGAAATGGGCCTATTAGACTATTGTAGCTTAAATCCAAAAGGATGAGGTTGTTTAAGTTGAGGATTGAGTCGGGTATTGAACCAGATAGGCGGTTACGGCTTAGGTCTAGCTTTATAAGCGAATGACAGTTCGTGAGGGTGGATGGAATTGAACCCGAAAGGTGGTTTTGGTTGAGGTCTAGTACATTTAACTGAGGGAAGGTTAAACTCGGAATTGAACCGGTTAGTTTGTTGTCACTCAAATCTAATGACCTTAAACCGGTGATTCGGCCCAGAGAAACTGGTATTGAACTGTTAAGATTGTTTTTGTGAAGATCAAGTACTCTTAAACGGGTTAGGTTACCCAATTCATTAGGAATGGGCCCTGTGAACCCATTTTCCCTTAAAACTAGTGTTTGCAAAGTGGGCCCTAATTGGGCTAAAAATCCTGGAATGGGCTGAGGATTGTTACTAAAGCAACGATAGAAGAATAAAGTTCGAAGGTGTGGAAGTTTCCTAACTGAAGGTGAAATGAAAGAATGACTCGAATCACACGTAGGAAATGCCGTGTCATCGGACAATGCTCCGAAGGAAAGTGACACAACATGGTACACATTTACATTGTCCGGCATGCACTCAATACCATGCCATCGACCACGACAAACGTCAGGGATATCGGTGGCCCAATCGTTCCCCGTGGCCCTCATAATGTCGTAAACGGCTTCTTGTTCACGAGGATCGGTTCGTGCACGATTATTATTCATAGAGAAGCCGGTTTGTGGAGCATCAACTAGAGCTGAAGGTGCACCGGAATCCGACATTATAACGGTGAATGGAAATCCTAGAGGAAAGAAGAAAAGAGATAGTAGTAGAGCTATTTGTATTGAGAGAAAAAGGGCCATGTTGGAATAAGAATGAGTGTGACAAACTTGGCTGTATATTTAGGGTTCTTTATATAAGTGACATGATATTTATGGCAATGAGCAGGTTGGGGAGTGTGACAAGTGAATGAAAATTGGTGGGTGCATAATAAATTAAAGTAGGATAATTATGGATTCACGAGTATGAGGAGGAGATGAAATAAATACAGAGTTTATGTTGTTAATGAGCATTTATTACTGTCACGGGTTTGAGCCTGCTTCTAGGCCCACATACAAGTTGGCTTGGGCTCCATCAAAGGATCAGGTTTTGGGCCGAAATCCTCAAACTTATAGGGTGTGTTTGGTACGAAGGAAAATGTTTTCTTGAAAAACAAGTGGATTTTTGACTTATTTTCTTATGTTTGGTTGGTGAATAGTAGTATTTGATTTATGAATGAAAGATATTTTTAATAAAATATCTTCTATTTTTAATAAAATATCTTCTATTTTTTTTTTACTAGAGAGTGAAAAATAAAATTTTGAAATTGAAATTTTTTTTTAAAAACAAACTTAAAATTTTTGTTTTTTTAGGAAGGGTGGGGTGAAAAATTAAAAATTGAAATTGAAAATATTTTTTAAAAACAAACTTTAAGAGAAATTTTTTTTTTTGGGAGGGGGGGGGGGTTCGGGGGTAAGGGTGGGATAAGGTAAAAAAATAAAAATTTGAAATTAAAAATATTTTTTTAAAAAAAACTTTTAAATTTTTTTTTTGGGGGGGTGGGGTGAGGTAAAAAAATAAAAATTTGAAATTGAAAATACTTTTTAAAACAAACTTTTAAATTTTTTTCGGGGGGTGGGGGGGGGGGGGTTAGGGGTGGGATGAGGTAAAAAAACAAAAATTTGAAATTGAAAATATTTTTTAAAAAACAAAACTTAAAAAAAAATTTGGGAGTGGGGGGTCGAGGGTAGGGATGAGGTGGGGTGGGGTAAGAAAAAAAATTGTAATTTGAGGGTGGAGGAAAGTTTTGGAAAATGTTTTCCTTAATTTTTGAAGGGAAGTCATTTTCCTTAAATTTGAGAAAAATAAGTTGATTAGGAAAACATTTAAGCCAATCAAACATGAGAAAATTGGAAAATATTTTCCAGAAAATGTTTTCCTTCATACCAAACACACTCATAGAGTAGGAAATGACGTGTGGTGTTTAGGGAAAATTGTGCATTATAGCAAACTATTAATTTAAAATAAATGCTATAACTATAGTTTCATTTAGTTCCAATTCGCAGCAAACTTCTTGCCATTCGCCTCTCTCTGGAATCTCGTCGCCACTCTTCCTCGCTTCTCTCACTTTATACAAACACAAATGTATAAATTGTGTTTGTGTTTGTGTAAAGCAAGAGAGGCTGTATAAATAAATACAAATACATATCTATTCGTCCTATACACTTATAATTATATTAAAACAAATCGTCCACTGCCCAGTTCTCTTTTGCCTTTCTCTCTCTCTTTATACAAACACAAATTATACAAAATACAATGCATAATTTATATTTGTATAAAGCGCGAGAGAGATTTGATATACAAAATTAAATGTTTTAACTCAATTCAATTGTATACGAATTCAAATTTTATGCAAATATACAAACACAATCATTGATACATATACACAGTAGTTACATATATACAATTATCTAACCGATATACATATACAATTCACCTCTCTCCACTCTCTGCTCTCTCTCGCTCGCCTCTCTCCTCTCTCTCCCAATCTCGCTCGCCACTCGAGCCTAACACAGAGAACATATACATATACAAACACAATTTTCATAGACATAGCACCCGATTTGTATAAATCGCCGCGATTTATACAAAGCAGATGCTCCATAGCAAACATAATTTGGCTATGGAGCTCTAAAGTGTCTGATCTTAAATTTTTGTCTTCGCTTAATAGAATTTTTAAATAACTCTTTTAATTTTTTAAATAAATCTTTTAATTTTTAAAAATATTATAGGAAGAGTTTATGTTGCTCATTAGAAATAAGTTCTAGCTTTTGTTTAAAAGAAAAAAAATTGTGGTCAATTGAGCAGATTTACTGTGTTAAATTATCCGCATTTTTGATAGACAAAACTAATTTATGTCCACAAGTTATGCTCACTAGATAATAGAAACATTGCCTAGCGATTTTTTTAAAACCGAAGACTACTTTTATTAAATCCATTAAGCATATTAAAAAAAATCAAGTCTATCAAAATGAATTGTTTAAGAAAAAAGAGAAAGAATAAGGGCCATTCATAAAAATGTCCCTATTTTGGGTGGTATTCAATTTTTGATTTTTAAATTTTGATTTCAGCATTTTAAGTTTATGTCGAGCGAATTAGGTCTGAATAAATGAATATTATGATTCCGTTAAATGAGCTATATAAATAAAAATTAAAGACCATCAAATTTTTAAAAAAAAATTAAAGACCACCCTAAAATAGAACTTCAAAGGATAATGCAGGGTCTATGAAAATTAGAATTAGTCTCAACATATGTCTAATCGCCTCTATTTACTTTCTAAATAGAGGAAAAGACTAACTTAAATCTTATAATTTATTTGGCCATAAATATTGCAAGTAGTTTTTTGGGGAAAATTTTGGCAAAATTTATTTGGCCATAAATTTTGTTAAGTTTTGGCCAAAAATCAATTGGCAAAAACCCAAGATCCTAAATTCTAAAAATAAAAAACAAAGAACTAGTGATTTTTGAGTTAAAATCTAATTTTAGGGTTCTTTTAAAATTTACCTTAAAATTTTATATTATGTATATATATAATAAAGCTCATTAATTATGACTCCAACTATAATTCTATCTACCAACCTCTCATTAAAATGCATTCTTACTAAAGAAATTTCTCATAGAATATGAGAAAATTATATTAAAGAATAACTAATTACTATCATTTTTATTATTTATTTTTTACAGCGATGGGTGATTGTAACTAATTGTAATAACTGATATTTGTATTCATAAAAAAATAATTTTGTGTCAAGCTTATAAATATTTTAAAAAATGTTTAAAACTAATTGATATAAATCATATTCAAAGCCCAAAGGATAAAAATTTATCCACATCGTGTTGTACATCAAATTGAGTAAATTAATTATGAAAATGCTTGTTCAATTAACCATGATTGAATCCAATAGCTTTATGTACAAACTCTTATCATGCATTGACTTGATATAAACACATGATATGAGTACATTTTTAAGCATGTTTCTTCCCTTTTTGCATTTTTTAGCTCTAGTGCGTAATACAATTTGCAAAAAAACATGCTTTCCTTATATTTTGGAGTGTAATGTTTTAAGCATCCTTGTACTAATTTTTAGAACATATATTATATTAGTACAAGAGAAGGATAAATCTAGCAAGAGCTTGTTTTTGCAGCATGCCATAAGGTTAAGTATCAAAGTTCTATACAACCAACCAGTATAGGGTTGGAGATTCATATGTACCAAAGTGTTCCTTTTCAATAATTCTAGACGTTTTCTTTATCGCGAAGGGGAAGGGAAATAGAGAAAATCGAATCCACACAAGTGTGAAAGACTTTCATCGATAACACTAAGCTATAAACATCAGTCGTATATATGTACTGAAAGTTAATCCTCAGAATCTGAATATGGTAGACAAGATCCATCATCTACATTGGCTAGTGGATTGTACTCGGGAGAGCTTGGATCAATGCATCCTGGTATTAGATCAAGATGGCAACGATCACCCTGCATTAGAATCGTGTCCCCTCTAATCAAATACTAGCTTTGAAATGAAACTCTTAACGTCCCTATAAAGGATAGCGTGGAAACAGAAAGATAGAGAAAGATGTTTCTACTTACTCCGTTCAAATTCAAGTTACCAACCATAGCACATCTTGTGATCAAGATATTCGAGTCTGGGAAGATTGCCTTGTCACAGGCACCCTCCTGGCTCAACTCATGTGCAAGACCCTGCATAACAAAATAGTTACTCAATAATGATGACATATCACTCTTCAAAAGAAGCATCAATGCAAATTAAGTTTTATCAGTTTATTGAGCAATACAAGCGTCATACAACTAGGCTATGCAGTATGAAAGCATCACTAGCTTAGGCTCTCACCCCAGTACATGGCGGTAACTAGAAATCCCTTGTGTACCAGTATGGACTACCTTGTTCATATTTTTCTTCTTTTTTTTTTCCGAGCACAAGAGTAACATTGATAAGTGATAAAGAAATAAAGAGACCAAATTCCCATCCCACAAACGACATGGGACTACAACAATAAGTCCATACCAAAATTTGTATTGTAATTCATCGCGCTTGCAGGACAACTCAAGAACCAAACTTTTGGCAATCAGTATCATATAAAGAGACCAATACAAGTACCAAATTTCTTCTAATAAAAGTGACAACAGCATGGTTATAAGTCAAGTTTGTTAACTAAAACACTAGAACTGAATGTTTGCTACCTCAGTAAAGAATTCAGTTGGTTTATTTCTCCAAGCCTTGGGGACTTGAAATTGTAGTCTATAGGGACCATCCCATTCGGTTCCATTTGTGAACGAGAAGATCAAACTAAGAGCTGCAAACAAATAAATAAAATGTAAAAATAGGATGCAGAGATTTATTCTTCTAAAATGCAACTTAAAGGGAAGTTTCTTAAATAAAAGTCTAAAACTCACCATGCTTGGGAATACATAACTGAATCGTATAAATAGGGGGATCCGCTTTTCCTCTGATTTTCTGGAGCATTATCCTTGGCTCACCACCGCACATGATAGGCTGGTTGAAACCTCCTGAATTCGAGTCTCAAGAATTCAGCATTTTGGTTCTAATTTTAGAGTGCTTAGCAGAATGAAGAAAATTGCAAATATGAACGAAAAGAAGGACGAAACCTGTTGAATATGTTTGGAGGACACATTTACTAGTGAATTAATTATGTGAATTTGAAATAGATAAGAACTTACCATTAAAAGCAATTCCAAAATCTTCATTAGGAACCATATTTTTTGCAGCTGGATTGTAAAAAAGCTTCAGTCTCTCTCCCTTTTAAAAAGAAAATACGAAAGATTTATGACCTAGATTAATAGGCATTCAGAAACATTATGTTATAAAAGATATATTCATTTTTTCGGAAATTTGAACATACTGCAGTTGGGGGGAGACCATTCATTGTTTTCCAATACACTGGTGATTTTCCAAGGTCAAATTTAGCCCATGAAGGAAGAGAATATCTGTAACACAAATGTTGGCGATTGTTAAACTATATGCTATCTTTCCATGCAAACAAGAAGTAATAGAGCAATCACTTTCCGTTAAATTAGGATAGGAACTGAAAAATTGAACGCGTAACTTGCTAAAACAGGTTAAAATACACTGAGAATGTAAAATTTCTTCATGATTTCAGCATATATAAGTTACTGCATCAAATTTGATGCTAACAAAATTCAGTATGTCTCATTAAAAGGCGGAAGACAAAAGAAAGGTGGAACTTACTCTTTGATTTCCTCTGCAGGGGAAGTTGCAACGGCCGCAGCAACTACACCCTTACTAATCCTTACTAGTTTCCTTGTAGCTGGAGAATATCTTCTCAATCGCGTGCCCATAAAACTTGTAGCTGCATTTTGAATATACGGATACGTTAGACAAATGAAATAGCATTAACACAAGTATTATAGAAGACAGACAGCTTAAAAGATATGGAAGAGCTCAAAGAGCATTTGGCTGAGTTCCTTTTTTTTTGGGTAGGTTTCCCACCCCAAGTGTCCGATACCAGCTTTGGACCCCGACTAATTTGTGTGTTAGGTTAAAATCATTAGGCAAATTAAACTTATATCAGGGAATCAATTAAACTATGCCACAATCACTAATTCATTGGGATTGACTATATGAATCCTCTGTACTCATTGAACTATATTTTGGTTCTTCTTCATTCCAATACAAAAGAAGTCCTGGCCAACATCACAATTGATGAAACAACATCGGGGGAATCTTAGTAGTTTAGTTGGTTGACTACCTGAACTCCCACCTTGTTAGCAGGGTTCGATCCCCCATATTATAATCCCCTCCCCTAATTAAAAAAAATAAAAACGAAACAACATGGGTAATTTCCTAGGTTTTTAGGATTGTAATTACAGGTAAAGTGATCTTCAAAAAAATCAACTAAATTAGTACAAGATATTAAAGTAAATATAAGCATACGTAGATCAAGAAAAAATAAAAGAGCAAGGCAAAAAGGTGCACAAGCCACAAAGCATCCCACATTAGAAGGGTCCGGGGAAGGGCTGCATCCCAGCCCAAGGATGTAATGTAAATAACCTACCCTAATTGCAAGTATTAGTGTATGCTTTCACGGCTCAATCCCGTGACCCGTAGTAAAAAAGTTCAAGCTGCAGCCTATAGTCAGACAGAGAAAAAAATGTTACACAAAATATTTATCTTACCATATATATTTGAAACAGAGGGACTCGCATTAGTATTAGAAGCAAAGCGAGTTGCAGCAAATATGGAGGGACTTGTTGATGCTGCAGCCATTTTGGAAGCTGTAAGATGAGAAAGTTAGAAATTGTGTCAAATATATAAATAAAAGAAGGATAACATATTGTGAGGTATAAATTGGCAACCACACAAAATACAAACTTGTTTTTCCACTCAAAAAAGAAATATCTCTTAACTCCAAAACAAGACAAACCACTTCATTTTCACACTTTAGCATGAATCTTCCAACTCCCATAAAAATCTTCATCTTAAAATCAACTAATTCAATTATCACCTAAAGACTGAGATTTAAATGCTCAGATATTTTTCCTCATTGTATTGTAGACATAGAAATTTTATGGGGAATCTACTAGACGAGGCCGATCATTTTGTAATTTTTGGAGGTTACTCAACCTATATCCTAGCTCACATCTATATATATAAAAAGATACATGTTTTCTTAATTTTTTGAATGGGCATCTCAAAATCTCATAAATTTCTGAGATATTTAATAAGATATCAAACATCAAATATTGTCTTTGTGAAAGTCGTTGCTGATGTTTGTTGCGATCTCCGTCGCCCCATGTTTGTAGCAATCAAATACATCATAAGGAGGTCCAAATCATCCTACATTCGAGAAATACTTACTAATAGTTCTCGAATAACGAAAAAAATTCAGAGAGAAGAATCAGGAGAAAAAACACGTGAATTGCACCCATATTGTTTATCAATAAAATTATGTTTCTTATATTTTTTTTTGTGGTTGGTTATTTTCCGTACATTAAAATTTGTTATAAGCATATTGGCATGTGCAGTTAGGGGTGGGCATAGTATGATATATACCAAATCACCATATCATATCAAAATTTTTGATACCATAATTTTGGTATTATGGTATATGATATGGTATATGGTATACATTTTAATTTTTTTTGGTATTCGGTACGATATTTGGTATTTAAAAACAACATATCGAAATATCAAATACCATACCGAAATATATAGTTACATAAATAACATGTATATATATATATAATTATAATTATTAAAATACTAACAAATATACAACTTAGTATTAGTATAAACTAAATGTTTAGAAGTTAAAACTTTGACTAACTCTATTTTGATTGAAATGTATTTAAATGTAATTGACTAACAAAAAGACTTGTTTATACTTCCTTTTGAATATATATTTTTACAAGTGTAATGTGTTAGTATGATACAATTGAGACCCTTTTTTGAATTTTCGAAGTTATAATACTCTATTAAACGAGTATATTTTCGTTGAAGTTGAACAAACTATGGTTAGCAATTTACCATGCCGTAAAATATCAAAACTGAACTTCAAAATATCGAACCATACCAAATTAAATTGATATGGTAATGATATAATAGTTTTAAACACTGAATACCAAAATTACGGTACCAAAATTTCAAATACCGTACCATAACATAACATGCCCTTCCCTACGCCCAGTGAAACTAAATTTGACCTTCATCTCTTCTCTCACAAATTAGATCTGCAAATCTGGAGCCACAAAATCGCAAAGATGAAAACTCCATTTTTATTAGTACTTCAAGTCTCGTCTTTATTGAGTTTCATCAAATCAACACTCCGACAAGTGTTGAAGTAGGAGACATTTGTTGACAGAAATTTTGTAGGATTCTATAAGACGAGCCCAATCCTGTTAGGATTCATGGAGGCTACTCTACCTTGAACCCTAGTTCACATCTATATAGGGTAACATATTCCCTTGAAGAGGCATATTCTCAAAATCCCATAAACTATGGGATATTCATGAAGTGATCAAGACATGAAATACTATATTTGTCAAAGTCATTGTCAGACATTCCTAGACATCAAATACATTGCAAAGAGGCCCACATTATCCCAATTCGAAAAATACGTCACCAACGACCCTCAAATCATAAAAAAATCTTAGGAAAAAAGAATCAAGAGAATATATAAATTTATACTCACAATCCTAATAAATTAAATTATATTTTGTATTTATTTTTTGATTATAATATATTTTTCATACTTTAGAAAATTTGTTGCAAACGTATATATGTTTAGCCAAGTGATGAATCATACTATTGAACTTCTCCATCTAGTGGTGTCCACGTGGTTTGAAATACTTTCTCTTTTACGTTTAAGGGTGTCAAATGAATGAACTAAATTATATGAAGGGGAATTGAAATGATTTGAATTAATATACACATTCAGTTGTAACAAGCACACAGATTTTCTCACAAACAATCTCATAACTTAAAATCCATTCAATGATCCAAAAATGTTATTTTCTCCATCTTAATTTAAATGTCTTACTTCTGTTTATCTGTCCTAAAAGAGCTTTTTTTATTTTTATATTTAGTAAGTTTTTCAATTTTATCATGCTAAATAACAATTTAAGAGCACGTAATTATAACACTACACATCTGGCACCACTAGATTAAAAAATCTCCATTTATTTCTTAAATTTTGCACCCAATCAAATCAAGACACCTAGACAATATAATAATTTTGTTTATTTTTTCAGAAAACAAATGGTTAATATACCAACAAGACTAATAAAATTCCCCCCTATATAATTCCTATTTCTGACGAACCAAACCTTTGTGTTTCTTTTTCTTATTTTTTGATAAGCTCGTTTACTCCAAACATTTGGATATTTGTTCTAGTCCGAAATGGATTTGATGGGTTATATCTTTATCCGTTAAATTTGAAACCCAATGTGTTACATGTTGAATTGTGTTATGGTAGATGAAATATTCTCTAATGTGATTCATAATAGTTAGGGTACCATCACTATTAAATTCAATAAAGCAGAAAGAAATAATTGAAATGAGAAATAGTAAAAACAAGTAGAGATAGAGAAATATGATTTTATTAGAACTCTATATCCTCAATTGTATAATACTTCTTTCTTGTACGATACAAAATAAATTTCAGTCAACAGAGGCTATGGATTCCCTTAGACCACACCTATTTGCAATTTGTTTTCGCATTGTTCTCTTTCGAAAACCCAAGCATTTCAAACTGGATTTCTGCTGTCATTAAATAAAAATGAGGAGTATATCATATATGAGTATAAATTAGAACAAACTTCTTTAAATATCAAAATTCACATATTAATTTAACATGAAGAATTCAAAATGTATTATAAATTTATATGCAGGGTGTCAAAACCTAGTCATTTCACATGATATAATCATTTGAAATGTCAATAAGAAGGTGTGGTTAATTGATATGTCTGATCATTTCTTAATATTTATTGTGATCTCTTACTGTGACACAAAAAACTTGGACATTCAAGTCTGAAACAGTTAAACAAACTTGCTTTAAAGGACACGATTATAGACTTGTTTAAAACTAAGTTAAAAATTGACAAAGTTTGTAGTGCATATGTAAGGGGAAGTAAGTGAGATCCTCTTTCAAGACAAAGAACCATACAAGTACAACCAAGTGCCTTGACCTACTCTATATAGATCTTTGTGGACCAATGAGGGTAAAAAGTACATGAGACAAAATTTAAAATTTTTCTCATTGTTGATGATTACTCTAGGTTTGCTAGGACATTATTTTTTAGCTTCTAAAGAGATGCTTTTGATGTCTTTTCTATTTTTTTTTGAAAAATAGAAAAGAAACTAGGTAACTCTTAATTTTCATTGATGTCTTTTCTATTTTTTTAAAAATAAAAAATAGAAAAGAAACTAGGTAACTCTTAATTTTCATGAGATCTGACCATGGAATATAATTTTAAAATGTAAAATTCTTAGAATTATGTTCATCAAATGAAATAGATCACAATTTCTCAGCTCCTAAAATAGCACAACAAAAATGTAGTAGTGGAATAGAAAAATAGTACATTAGAAGATATGACTTGAACAATGATGATCGCAGAAAATCTTGCAAAACATCTTTGGCTGAGGCCATAAGTACTACTTGTTATATTGTGAACATATGCATGACTAGGCCTCTCTTATATATGACTCTCTATGATTACTCAAAGGTACAAAACCTAACATTACATATTTTAGGACTTTTGATTTCAAATGCTTCATTCACAATAATGAAAAAGATAATTTGGACAAATTTAATGCAAGGAGTGATAAGAGAATCTTCTTAGGATATTCTCAATATAGTAAATCATATAGGGTCTTGAATAAAAGGAAAAACTGTGTTAAAGAAAGTGTGCATGTGTTTTTGATGAGTCTAATACTGTACTTGAGAATAACATGCCGGATGAAAGTGAAACTGATGAGCATGATCATTAACATGTTGTAATACCTGATCCAACTGATGAACCAACTGCTGACACATTGACAGGGGTGTCACTCCTCGAGCCTACACCTTAGGTATGACTGACACTTAGAACCATTGTTGGTTCCAAGTGAATACTTGACTTGACTTACTACTATACTGAAGGCTATAACACATATGCAGAAGCTTTTAAAAGATGAGCATACAATAACTTTAGAAACAAGATCAAATACTTTATTTAAAGATCTGAAAATCTGAATAATATATATATGTTTGTAAATATATAATGCTGAAAGTTATAACTCGCCTAACTTGTCTATGAAGCCTCTAACATACTGAAGATAGGTTACCGTGATAAGATCCCAAGTTATCTGAATACTCTGTTAACAACATATACCAATTACTAATACTCAAGATAAATTGGAGCCCTCCGAAAGTAAGGAGGTCTCACCAAAGATGGATGAAAGTACTCTTAAAGATGACTCTGCTGTTGTGAGTACCTAAATCTGCATCATAAAATGATGCAACGTCGAATAATGTAAGTACATGAAATGTATAGTATGTAAAATATCAGAGTGAAACACTGTCTAAAATCGAACATACTGAGCTGAAATGAGTAACTCTGAATATAGACTGAAACAAGGTCAATTCAATAGTAAAACATGCATGTATGCTTTAACAACAAAACTTTAAAACTGAATATATGCAAGTATAACAAATACAAAATAATATAACTTTACTTTTCTTAGGGAATTTCTTTAACCAACAACCATCACTTTGAGTATCTGTCACGACCTAAAGTACCCCCTAGACGTGACATGGCATACAAGACCCCGAAAGGCCCTATACAAGCCACTTAGCATACATCATACACCATAATAGTAAGTAAGAAGTTCAAAGACAATTTCATATCAAAAGAGCGGAAGTCTAAACATAGTCTCAAAGCCATCTAATATATGAATAGAAGGAAAGTGGGACGTAACCCATACAAGTCTTAAAAGTAAAACGACAAAAAAGGTAAATGCGGCTATGCCCTCGAACATATGAGGACTCACCAAATTTTCAACTCTCGAATGCAACGATTAGCCACGAGTGGATGGAGATAATCCGGATCCTACACTTATAAGAAAATTTAGGCAAGAGTATGCGTTAGTACAAGAATGTACCAGGTATGATAACTATGTATATAGGTTATAAAATCATGCTAAAAAGGACTATGATATAATGACCAATTTAAATGTATGATTTCACGATAGAAAACATGGGGTAAAAGCCACGAAGATGCAATGAAATCATTTTAAAGCAACATATGCTTAAAAAGCCTTTAGAAAGAAATCTTAGTTCATTGCTGTGGGAAGTAAGCCTTAACCAACATAGACCATGTGAGCTATAACATGGAATCCGGTGTTTACCCCACACCGAAAAGAGGTGTCCTTACTTGCCAAGGTAAGAACCATAGTTTCTAGCTTAGGTGGATCCACTAGCTAATGTCTATCTAAGACAAACCTATGGTGGCACATAGTTATGGGATAAGGATATTGTTACTAGAAACCCGACCTCTACTAGCGGGAGAGCTTCCATCTCAATATCCACTCGGTGCTAAGCATAATTCCCATGGATTAATCATCATTCATAACTTATCTTATCATTATTAGGGAACATGGGAAATCGCCTCTTGTCCCTTCATTAGGATAGCTCCTTAATCTTTGATTCAAAGTTTAGTTGAGAAATCCTTTCAACCCTTATGAATCCTTTATGTGAGAATAGTCCTTTCACAAAACATGTTTTGAGTAGTATGTGAGAAATCCTTTCACAACCCAATAACAATCAACATTTATGCTTCACTCTCAAAGCAAATCTTAAATAATCATAATTTCATAATTGAACATGCATATTTTAAGAAAAATTCAATTTTTGATCATTCATAAACTTCATCATAGGATCATAGCTTGAAAACAATAAATCATGCATGGGCTCATATAATTTCATCTTAAAATCATTGAATTAATCTCAATTCATGCATAAACAACCTCAATTTCATTAATTAAATCATAATTTGAGAGAATCCATAAGATAGAAGAAAATCCTAATTTCAATTGAAGAATTCTAACTTTGTAAATTGGGGAATTTAGGAACCCTATGGAGGAAAGGACTCCATAGGTGAAAGCTATCATACCTCAATGCCAAAAATTTGAAATCAATGGAGGATCAGGGGACTTGACCTTCAAACCCTAGCTTTCTTCTTCTTCTTCTTCCTTGCTTCTAGAGAGAGAATTATTTTGTGAGAGAAGATTTGGAGAGAGTTTGGGAATGATTAAGAATTGGTATAATTAGGCTTATACGGTTTATATAGGGCCTAGGTTAAGGGCCAAACTGACTTAGATTAGGAATTAAACACCTAGGAAAAAGACTAAAAAACGCTTTAAAAATAACTGTCGGACCCTATCTACGGTTGGACCTACGATCCGTAAGTCAACCTACGAACTGTCCTATCAACCATAGATAGATTAAGAGAATATTCACTTTTGGACCTCTAACGACGGTTGCCATGTACGGTCCGTGGGTCCACCTATGAACCGTACATTCCAACCGTCGTTCTCAACTTAAGGCTTTAAAATTTGATTAAGTCTTGGGGTGACCTACGAGACACACCTACGGTCCGTAGAAGCAATGACGGACCGTCCTGCTGAGTCGTAAAAAGAGTTTTGAGGCTTGACATTTTTAAAGACATTCAGTAGGCCAACTACGATTCCCACCTACGGCCCGTCAGCCAATCTATGGTCCGTAGGTGGTCTCCGTCATTACTGGCATCAGATTCTGAAAACCTGTAATTTTCCTTCCTTTCAAATTCAAGGTGTTACAATAGCTCCCTCTTGGGAACATTCCTCCTCGAATGAGAATCAAGACATCATAAGGAGGATAGGAACTAAACCTAACAACCCAACATGAATGCAATCACATAAATGCACATATCCGAGGAGAAAACATCAACTCCAAGCTAAAGCATGTTCAAAACAACATCTCATAAGGTCTATATGCAACACATACTCAAATGCACATAAATATGAAGAAGTCAATCAAGTTAACTCATTTTCTAAAATTTTTAGCTTTTTCATGAGCATGCATAATGAAGAATCATGAGAATATCTAAGACACGTAAGACCAAAAGAGTGAACCATGGGGAACTAAATACCTTAAGCTAGAGTAGGGACGGAGGGAAAGAGATGAGGATAACGGGACATCATATCGGCCTCAGCCTCCCAAGTAGCACCCTCAAAACTAACTGATTCCTCCAAAGAACCTTAACATAAGCAACTTCTTTATTTCTCAACTTCCGAACTTGTCGGTCTAAAATCTCAATCGGAACCTCTTCATAAGAAAGACTCTCCTTTAGACCAAGACTCTCCAATGGCACTATAGATGCCGGATCACCAACACACTTCTTCAGTAAGGAGACATAGAAAACTGGGTGCACCGATACCAAGTCATTTGGCAAGTCAAGTTCATAAGCGACCTTGCCAATTTGCCTCAAGATCTGATATGGGCCCACATAACGGGGACTAAGCTTCCCTTTCTTTCCAAACCTCATTACACCCTTCAGGGGTGATATTTTCAAGTAGACCCAATCGTTGACATCAAATTCTAGATCTCTCTTTCTAACATCAGCATAGGACTTTTTTCAACTTTGAACCGTTTTTAACCCTTCTCTAATAAGCCAAACTTTCTCCATAGCCTCATGTACCAATTCAGGACCTATTAAAGCGACTTCGCCAACTTCGAACCAACCTATAGGAGATGTACACCTCCCACCATAAAGAGCTTCAAATGGAGCCATACCTATACTGGAATGATAGCTATTATTGTAAGCAAACTCAATCAAAGGTAAATGATCATCCGAATTACCCTTGAAGTCAATCGCACAAGTTCTCAACATATCTTCCAAAGTTTGGATAGTACGTTTCGCTTGCCCATCAGTTTGAGGATGAAAGGCCGTACTAAGCTTAACACGGGTACCAAGGCTCTTTTGGAAAGATTTTCAAAATTGAGAAGTAAATTGTGTACCACGATCGGATATAATGGAAAGAGGCACTCCATGCAACCTAACCATTTCCCTTAGGTACAACTTAGCATAGTCTTCCGCCGAATAAGAAACCTTGACAGAAATAAAATGAGCCGATTTCATCATACGATCCACCATAACCCAAATCGAGTCATGTTGTCGCCGGGTACGTGGTAAATCAACAATGAAGTCCATATTCAAATCTTCCCACTTCCAAGTAGGAATACTAATGTCTTGGAACAAACCTCCCAACTTTTGGTGCTCAACTTTCACTTGTTGACAATTTGGACACTTCGCCACAAATTTCGCAATGTCCTTCTTTACCCCATTCCACCAATAGACCTCCCGCAAATCACGGTACATCTTGGTGGCTCCCGAGTGGATGGAATATGGGGAACTGTGGGCTTCCGATAAGATCTGCTCCCTTAAGTTATCAACATTCGGAACACACAAACGGCCTTGATATCGGAGTACACCATCTCCCCCTTGGGAGAAAGCCTCAACGGAATTTTTAAGCACCACTTCCTTCAACTCCATCAGAATTGGATCAAGACCTTGCTTTGCTTTCACATCTGACACAAAGGACGATTCTGAACCATTATGAATAATCACACCACCTTTATTAGAATCAATCAATCTAACACCCAATCGGGCCAATCTATGAACATCTCGAACCAATTCCTTCTTACTATCCTCAACATGAGCAACACTACCCATGGATAACTGACTAAGAGCATCTGCCAACACATTCGCCTTATCGGGGTGATAGAGGTCACTTATATCGTAGCCCTTAAAAAATTCAAGCCACCTCATTTGGTGAAGATTTAGATCTTTCTTCTTAAACACATATTGCAAGCTCTTGTGGTCGGTAAAAACATTCACGTAAACACCATACAAGTAATGTCTCCAAATCTTTAGAGCAAACACAACCGCCGCTAGTTCTAAGTCATGGGTAGGATAGTTTTTTTCATGAATCTTAAGTTATCTTAAAGCATAAGCAATGACTTTTCCATTTTGCATAAGGACACTTCCCAACCGAATTCTTGAGGCATCACAATAAACCACAAACCCATCGGACCCTTCAGGTAAAGTTAACATCGGAGTGGAGGTGAGTCTATCTTTTAACACTTGGAAGCTCTTCTCACACACCTCAGACCATACAAACTTAACTTTCTTTTAGGTCCATGCCATCAATGGAGAGGCAATTGAAGAGAACCCCTCAACAAACCTTCAATAGTAACCAGTCAAACCCAAGAAACTTCGAATATTTGAAGGGGATAGATGTCTAGGCCAACTCTTAACCACATCTGTCTTTTTAGGATCTACCTCAATACCCTTCCCAGAAACAATGTGACCAAGAAAATCCACAGACCTTAACCAAAACTCGCATTTACTAAACTTCGCAAAGAGTTGTTGGTACGTCGGGAGAATCCTCTTGATCATGACGAGTTTGAAGTGCATAAAATCTGTTTTGCTTGGGGACATTCGAACCCGAACCACTAGGTGTCGCTTGTTTACCTTCTCTTCCCTTAGCTGCAAGTGATGGATAGTCCCTTATCTTATGACCACTCTTACCACAATCGAAACAACCATCCATACCGGCTAAGCATCTACCCTCATGCTTGTTTCCACATTTAACACAAGTAGCCGATAAAGATCCCCCACCATTTCCTCCTTCAGGCTTAGGGTTAGACACCCTATCTTTGTTGAATAGGGGGAGCATTAGAGGAACCTTGACCGGAAAATCTTTATCAAAAATTAGGACAGCCATACCTATCGGACCTTGAGCGTGAAAAGTCACCATCACCAGTCTTAGCCCTCTTTGTTTTCCTAAACTTTTTCTTAAGTTTCTTCTCTTATATTTGTTGAGCATGAACCATTAAAAGAGAAATGCCCATATCTTTAATAAGAATGGCGGTACGATTTGACTACCATTTCGGACACTCCCGACACAAACTTACTCATCCTTGTCCTTGGATCGGCAACCATAGTAGGAGAATACCTAGACAATTATGTGAATTTCAAGGAATACTCTTTCACACTCATGCTTCCTTGATGAAGGTTAATGAACTCAAGCACCCTTGCCTCCGTTATCTCAAGGGGAAAGAATCTATCAAGGAAAAAAACCGTAAACTTCTTCCAATCAAGAGGACCCACATCAACTGCCCTCTCACTCTTCCATTGCTCAAACCACGCGTGAGCTACACCTTTGAGTTGATAAGTGGCCAACTCCGCCTTTCTACTGGGGTTACACCTATACTCATTAGCTCCTTATACACCTCATCAATGAACTCTTGAGGAGCTTCCTCAGCCTTAGACCCATGAAACTCCGAAGGGTTCATCCTAGTGAAGTCCCTCACTCTAGATGCCACCGTACCCACATTTGGGTTCACGGGAACCACAGCCTCCCTAATTGCTTGAGCCGTCATGGCTTGGGCCAACACTTGAAAAGTAGCCCTAAACTCCGCATTAGTCACTTGCTCAGCCAAAGGGTCGACTGAAACTTGAGGAGCTTCTTGTTCCACATTCTCTCTCGCATTCCTCCTAGCATATGGCCTCCGAGTGGCAATATCCTGAAAAGCATCAGATAGGGTTTTGGAGAGAGACATATAGAATTAAGCTCTATCGTACGACTCTAGAGTGATGAAAGAAGTGGAGTTTCCTAAACATCTTATAGCCTCCCATTCATAAGTGTGGCGTGCTTCACACCCATGAACAAGACTCTACTCGACGTGGCTTATGAGACATCCTAGGAACTTTCTAAAATCTTGTGCTCTGAATACCAAGTTTGTCACGACCTAAAGTATCCCCTAGATGTGACATAGAATATAAGACCCCGAAAGGCCCTATACAATCCACTTAGCATACATCATACTAGATAATAGTAAGTAAGAAGTTCAAAGACAATTTCATATCAAAAGAGAGGAAGTCTAAACATAGTCTCAGAGCCATCTAATACATGAATAGAAGTAAAGTGGGACGTAACCCATACAAGTCTTAGAAGTAAAATGACAAAAAAGGTAAATGTGGCTATGTCCTCAAAAATATGAGGAATCACCAAATCTTCAACTCTCGAATGCAATGACTAGGCACGAGAGGCGGATATAATCCGGATCCTACACTTATAATAAAATGTCGATAAGAGTATGCGTTAGTACAAGAATGTACCATGTATGATAACTATGTATATAAGTTACAAAATCATGCTAAAAAGGACTATACATAACATATAATGACCAATTTAAACATATGATTTCATGATAGAAAACATGAGTTAAAAGCCATGAAGATGCAAGGAAATCATTTTAAAACAACATATGCTTAAAAAGCCTTTAGAAAAAATATTAGTTCATTGTTGTGGGAAGTGAGCCTTAACCGATATATACCATGTGAGCTATAACATAGAATTTGGTGTCTACCTCACACCAAAAAGAGGTGTCCTTACTTGCCAAGGTAAGAACCATAGTTTCTAGCTTAGATGGATCCACTAACTAATGTCTATCTAAGACAAACCTATGGTGACACATAGTTATGGGATAAGGAGATTATTACTAGAGACCTAGCCTCTACTAGCGGGAGAGCTTCCATCTCAATATCCACTCGGTGCTATGCATAATTCCCACAGATTAATTATCATTCATAACTTATCTTATCATTATTAGGGAACATGGGTAATCACCTCTTTTCCCTTCATTAGGATAGCTCCTTAATCTTTGATTCAAAGTTTAGTTGAGAAATCCTTTCAACCCTTATGAATCCTTTATGTGAGAATAGTCCTTTCACAAAACATGTTTTGAGTAGTATGTGAGAAATCCTTTCACAACCCAATAACAATCAACATTTATGCTTCACTCTCAAAGCAAATCTTAAATAATCATAATTTCATAGTTGAACATGCATATTTTCATAAAAAATCATCTTTTGATCATTCATAAACTTCATCATAGGATTATAGCTTGAAAACCATAAATCATTCACGGGCTCATATAATTTCATCTTAAAATCATTGAATTAATCTCAATTCATGCATAAACAACCTTAATTTCATTAATCAAATCATAATTTGAGATAATCCATAAGATAGAAGAAATTCTAATTTCAATTGAAGAATTCTAACTTTGTAAATTGGGGAATTTAGGAACCCTATGGAGGAAAGGAATCCATAGGTGAAAGCTATCATACCTCAATGCCAAATGATTGAAATCAGTGGAGGATTAGGGGACTTGACCTTCAAACCCTAGCTTTCTTCTTCTTCTTCCTTGCTTCTAGAGAGAGAATTATTTTGGGAGAGAAGATTTAGAGAGAGTTTGGGAATGATTAAGAATGGGTAGAATTAGGCATATAAGGTTTATATAGGGCCTAGGTTCAAGGCCAAACCGAGTTAGATTAGGAATTAAACACCTAGGAAAAAGACCAAAAAGCCCTTTAAAAATAACTGCCGGACCCCCATCTACGGTTTGACCTACAGTTCATAAGTCAACCTACGGACCGTCCTTTCAATTGTAGATAGATTCAGAGAATATTCACTTTTTGACCTCTAGCGACGGTTGCCATGTACGGTCCATGGATCCACCTACGAACCATATATTCGAGTTGTCGCTCTCAACTTAAGGCTTTAAAATTTGACTAAATCCTGGGGTGACCTACGAGACACACCTACGGTCTGTAGAAGCAATGAAAGACCATTCTTCTGAGTCATAAAAAGAGTTCTAAGGCTTGACATTTTTAAAGACATTCAGTAGGCCAACTACGGTTCCCACCTACGGCCTATCAGCCAATCTACAGTCCGTTGGTGGCCTCCATCGCTACTAGCATCAGATTCTGAAAACCTGTAATTTTCCTTTCTTTAAAATTTGAGGTTTTACAGTATCGTGGTTATACATTGTCTTATCCACATTGTCAGAGCCATTCTGTACCTTTTCAGTGTAAAGGATGAAGTGAACTAATGGATACAATCTCTTAGCCCTTACTTGGGGTTTTTTGAGGAGTCATCCGAATTAATGACATGATCCTATCCTATGCTGGTAGCACAGTTATGAGGTTTATATTATCTGAAGCCTCACCCATCTCGATGCTCAATATTACTTCCAAAAATGTGCATTGTGCTTACTGGTGGTAAATAGGTGGGTTGGGTCAAATTTGGGTGGGTTTAATATGGGTCAACCTAAAATGAGTAATAATTCAATCCGCCCATATTTCATATGAGTAAAAATAGATTGGGTAACAAATGGATTGGGTAAAATACAATTTTACCCATATTTTCATGAGTAAATAATACTCTGCTGTAGAATTCAACACGGAGAAAATATTTTAGTCTTTTTTTGGATGAAAGATGCTGAAAATACTTTATTTAGTTTTATTGTATCATAAAAGTCAAAAAAATTATCCTATAGCTTTTCAATGTCAAATAAATTTATGTAATAACAAGGGAAAATATATTTAATTTTAAAGTAAATGAATATTTACATTGTAGGAGTAATCGTGCTTAATGCACTTTAGGCAATATCAATACTAATACATGATTTGCTTACTTTACACTATTATTTGTTACTAATATAAAATTAAACAAATAAAAAATATAGTTATAATCATCAAAAGAAATGTACATTTAATATACATATTTTTTGAAGGGCCAAAGACTTCATCTTTTCAATTATAGAGAGGACTAATTAGTTTTACTAAAGAATATAAAAAGGAAGAGAAGTTACAACAATTTTAGTGATATCATGAATTTTAAGTGAATAAAAGTTGAAAGCTTAATCTATTTGACTACTTCATATTTTACCCATAAATGTCCATATTTTTATGGGCTGAATATGAGTTTAAACCCATATTTTATCCATATAAAAACTCACTCATCCAATCCATTAAAATATGGGCGGGTTACCAAAATATAAGCTCATTTTGTCGGCACCAACTGTGCTCAATAACTGTAAAGATGTTCCACTTTAGGGAAAAAAATTAAACATTTGATATTTTAAGTCTAATGCCCAAAAAGACTTCTTTAGAACTGAACTGTAAAAAACTTGACTATGCTTTTTTGAAAATTTGACTATGCTTTCTCAATTCTGAGATGTGCTTTCTTTAAAGTTGAACATGCTTTCTTTAAGAAATTGTCTATTATGCATCTTGATGCAAAAATATACTTGATTGAAATTCTTCTAAAATAATACACTTGAATCAAAATATACTTTCTTGAAGTCTTTATTTTTTGAAAGTCTTCTTAAAATCTTGAAAATTACTTTACATATGAATTACTATGACTATGTTTTCACGTAGCTTTTAGCTAGTAAGGATCCATGTGGTATAATAAGCATGAACCATAAATTATAGATCATCAATGATATGAAATACCATAATTTTTTATAATAAAATCAAGAATCAATAATAGAAAAATAGAGCAAATTCAATAATTATGAACTTGGGATAAAAACTCTAGCTTAGATCTTACTAATTAAAATTGTAGATGCAGGATGTGAGGAAGAACTTGGTTTCTTACTATGATAACCTTAAATACCTTAGCCTCTTCACAAATCTTGAAGCACTCTAACTTGGTGAAGAACGACCAAGAAACACTTTCATAAAATTCTTGGATTTGTTTCTTAAAACCCTATATTTTGATGGTAGATTCATGCTTAGGATACATAATTATATGGGAGAGTTCGCAGATGTCTTCCCTATTGATATATATGGCCTTCCCCCGGAACGTGATATTGATTTTTCTATTGACCTCGAGCCGGGTGCTCGTCCTATTTCTATTCTATAATTACTGTACGGCCCCTACAAAGTTCAAGGAGCTTTGTGTTCAGCTTTAGGATCTCTTGGGTAAGTGATTCATTAGACCCAATATCTTTCCTTGGGTTCTCTTTTTCTTTTTGTGAAGATGAAGGATATGTCTATGTGTATGTGTATCGATTACAAGCAACTGAACAAGGCGTCGATGAAGAATAGGTACCATATATCTCGTATCGATGATCTATTTGACCAGCTTCAGGGTGCCGTGGTGTTCTCTAAGATTAATTTTAGATTCGGTTATTATCAACTGAGGATTAGGGTGGTAGACATCCCTAAGGCAACGTTTTAGGATTTCTTAGAGTTTTGATGAGTTCCTAGTGATGTCTTTTGGGTTAATTAATGCCCCAACAATATTCATGGATTTGATGATGCATGTGTTTAGGCCATATATAGATTCTTTTTCCATTGTGTTCATCAATAATATTCGGGTCTACTCACAGAGTAGGGATGAGCATGAGCAGCATTTAAGGATAGTGCTCTAGACTTTGAGATATTAGTGACTTTATGCCAAATTCTAAAATTGTGAGTTTTGGTTTGAGTATGTAGCATTATTGGGGCACATGGTGTCGAAGGATAGAATTATGGTTGATCCGGTGAAGATTGAGGCTATTCATGATTGGTTATGCCCATTTCAGTTTCTGAGATTCGGAGCCTCATTAGGTTAGCTCGTCACCACAAATGGTTTGCAGAGGGTTTCTCATCGATTGCAACACCTTTGACTCGGTTGACTCACCTTGATGGTCCTTTTGAGTTGTTAGAATATTGTGAGTTGAGCTTTCAGATTATTGTGAGTTGAGCTTTCAGAAGCGTAAGGAGTTGCTTACTACCGCTCTTGTTTTGACTCTTCTAGTTGAGGGCGAGGGCTTCAATGTGTATTATTATGCATCCAATATTGATTTAGTTGTGTATTGATGCAGTAGGGTCGTGTGATTGCTATGCATCAAGGCAGCTTAAGCTTCACAAGCACAACTACCCCACTCATGAATTAGAGTTAGCGACAGTATTATTCACACTTACAATTTGAAGTCATTACCTTTATGGGGTCAGATGTGAGCTCTATAACGATCACAAGAGTTTGCAATATATGATGAGCCAGAAAGACCTTAATTCAAGGCAACATAGGTAGATTGAGATCCTGAAGGACTATGACCTATCTATTCTATACTAACTGACCGAGGAGAATATAGTAGAAGATGCCTTGAGTCGGAAGATGGTGAGTATGGGTAGTCTAGGCTTCCTTTATGCTTTGGAGAAACCTTTGGCTTTGGACTTCCAGTCTTTAGCAAACAGAATGATTCCCCTAGATATTTTGATTCTAGGTGGGCTCTGGCCTATGTTGGGGTTCAGTCATCTTTATTGGAGAAGATTCATGTCGACAGTTTGAGGATGATGCCTTAGTATCTATCCGATATCAGGTTTTTCAATGTGAAGCCACGCAATCCACCTTAGATGTAGATGATTTTCTAAGGTTTGATGGCTGTATTTATATTCTTAGAGTTGGGGACTTGATTTAGTTGATCCTTTATGAGGCCCATGACTCCATATACTTTATTCATCTAGGCACAATGAAGATGAATCATTATTTGAGGTAGCATTATTGGTGGAGTGGTATGAGGAGAGATATTGCAGACTATGTGTCCCATTGCTTGTGTTGACAGTAGGTGAAGGTTACCAATTTGAGGCCTGATGGTGAGTTCTAGAGATTGCCCATTTTAGAGTGGAAATGGGAGTTCATCACCACAAACTTTGTTATGGGGTTGCCGCAGACTTCTTGAGGTGTTGATTGTATTTGGGTCGTCGTGGATGCATAATTCAAGTCAGTCCATTTCCTTCCAATTCAGTCTTTTTTCAGCGCTAAGAGGTTGGCTAGTGTCTATATTCAGGAAGTAATTTGTCTTCATGGGATGCATGTGTTCATTATTTCAGATAGAGGTTCTAAGTTTACTCCTATCTTCTAGAGGACCTTTTAAGAGAACTTGGTACCCGGGTTGACCTTAGCACAACATTTTATTTGTAGACCGATGGGCAGTCCGAGCGTACTATTTAGGTTTTGAAGGATATGCTGATGGGATTGTGTATTAGACTTTGGAGGTCAGTGGGACCAGTTCTTAACCTTAGCAGAGTTTGTGTATAACAATAACTACCACTCGAGTATTCAGATGACCCTGTTTGAGGCCTTGTATGGTAAGCGTTGTCGCTCTCTAGTTGGTTAGTTTGAATTTTAAGAGCCTAGGCCATATGGTGCTGATTTGCTTCAGGAAGCTTTGGACAGAATGCATGTGATTTAGGATAGGCTTAGGTCAGCACAGAGCAGGCGTAAAAGTTATTCTTACTCTAGGCATCGGCCTTTGATATTAAGATTTGGTGACCGGGATTTCCTTCGAGTATTGTGCATGAAGGGCGTGATACAATTCGGGAGGTAGGACAAGCTCTGCCTTAGGTATATAGGTCCATTCGAGATTCTTTGGACTATTGGTAATATTTCTTATGAGTTGGCCTTACCTCTTGCATTTTTAGCTATTCATATGGATTTCCATGTTTTTCTGCTTCACTATTATGTTTCTGACGAGTCTCATGTGCTCTAGTATGTTTCAATTTAGTTGGATGACCATTTGACCTTTGTGTAAGAGTTGGTTGTTATTTTGGCCAAAGATGTGAGGCGGTTGCATTCATGAGCCATTCCTATTGTGAAGTTCTAGTGGAGTCATAGTCTACTTGAGGAGGCGAGGAGGCTACTAGGAGACCGAGCATGAGATATGAGTTCAATTTCCTCGCTTATGTGATCTTTTAGGTACTTCTAGATTCTTTACTTTCGAGGATGAAAGTCCTTTTAGTAGTAGATGTTGTAATGACCCTATAGGTCATTTCCTCTTTATTGTGTTATTTTTGGCATTAAGAGCTTTCCTTTAGCGACCCTAAGTCATTTACGACTTGCTGGGATTGAAAATTTAGTTACCTGATCATTCATTTGGTTTTTATGTGAATTTTGTAATATTGAGCTTATGAAACATGAATGATTGACTTGGGTGAAAACTTTAGATAGACGGCCTCAGAAAGCAGTTTTGATGCTTCTATTAGCTCCGAATCATCGAGTTTGGTCTAGGAAGACCTTTGGTTCGGGCATCAAGGCTTCCAGTTGCATTTTGAGCTACCTTATGCTTTTGGGTTAAAATTGTGCTTAGGTGTGGGATCTACTTTTTGTCGAGACGATCTCGATCGGAAGTTTTGATATCTCTGTTGAGTACGAAATGTAGAATTTTGTGTGGTAGCATGATTTGTTTACATGCATGGGATTCCGAACCAATCCCGAGCACCCAAGTGGAGTCCATTGGGACTTAGTTAGATATTTTTGTGCCTGATGCTTGTGTAGCTGCCTAAGAGGCCCTGACACTACTTAAGTAGTGGTCGCTTAAGTAGCGAAGGGTCGCTTTAGTGAGCCATTCTAGCCACTTTAGCGGCCCATGCTTCTCTTACATTATGGCCGCTTAAGCGGCCAGGGATCCTCTTTAGCGGTAGCTGACTTGCTGGATTGGCCACTTTTATGGTCAGGGCATCGCTTTAGCAATGCTGCTCAAAGTGACCGCTTTTGTGAAATTAACTGGTAATTAGTCCATTTTCTCATATGTTTTAGTTTAAATTTCTTCTCTTGGGAGCTCGGCTTTCAATAAGAATTGACTGGTTATTGCTGGAAGTTGCTGGGGATTGTTTTGGGGCAATTGTGCTCTCCACAATTACATATTTAACTCAAAAGTCTAATCCTCCCCCCTTTTCCGTTTTTGTTTCAATGGTGAATTTTGGTTCTTCTTCTTGCATGAGCTATTTTGCTTGTTTCCGAGCTCGAATGGTGCCCATTTTTAGGGCACAATTTCCTAGAGCTATATGGGACCATATGACAAAGTCAATTTTGGATTACCTAGTCCGGGTCCCATAATGCCATTTTGACTCATTTTGGGGACCCTCTTCAATTATTGTGATTTGGGTGTCAAAATATCGTATTGACATTGTAATAATTTATCTGATAGTGTGGCAACAGTCAGAGGTAGTTCAGAAGAGTAAAGCTCAGGTATAGGGGATTGGGAGCGACTTGGTCAACTTTTAAGGTAGGCTACGACTTACCACCTTTAGATAGAACTTGTGTTAGTAAATTCATTTTGATTAGTTAGTTTTGGGATGAGTTTGTAGCTTGTATCATATTTAGTGATTAGAATTCATCCTTAGCTTCGTTTTGGGTAGTTTTTGGTTATTTGAACATGTCTACCTTGATTGCATTGCTGTATCATGCCATGTAGTATCTATAAGCTTGGTTGTATTGATATTATTGGTTTGTTCTTGGCTTTGGCCTAGGTTTAGGCTAGTGATTGCATTAGACTTCCGATGTTGCTCTAGATGGTTTAGCTCCATATAGATTGATATAGCAGACTTGGGTCTGATAGTATGTATCCTTAGATAGGCGACAACCCAACTTTTGTGACCGTTCATCCATAAATTTCCTTATGGTTCGGCCCTGGTATGTTTCTTTGGTGACTTTGGGCTTTGTTGGTTACTTTAGATTTGGTCTTGGGGTTCGAGCAAAAGTGGGTCCCTGGTGACTTTGAAGGTGATTTCGCTCCATAGTATGTTCCTGCATGAAGAAGAACGTGTGATGAAGGTTCATGAGAGTATTTTAGCCACGATTTGATGTTCGGGCACACTTGTACTAGCCATAGTTCGAGGTTTGGGCATATCTCTACTAGCCATAGTTTGAGTCTGGGCCCACTTCTATTAGTCGGGTTTGAGTTTTTATATTTTGATTTTATTGAGATCTCAGGGTGCCTTCATCGTGGCTCCGGTTCGGGTCAACAGTTTCAATTATGGAATACTTTCAGCGTTAGTTTGTTGAATCTTTAGCTCTTCCGTGTAGTCATCTGGCTTATGGTGGTCCGTTTGGGTTATTTACTTTCAAATTGTACATGCGTGTACTTTCTGGGCTTATGGGGCCCAGTTAGGTTTTATATAGCTATTTTACTTTACTGTTTTGTCCTATTCTAACCTTGTGAGCTGTATAGTTAGACTTTCCATCATTCCTTCATTTACTTGACCTCTAGTCTCTATTTACTTCCTGACTTTTCATATTGTATTTTCTTTCCAAGGTCAGTCGGCCTATGATGCCTATCGGGTACCTGTTGCTTTGGTACTCATGCTATACTCTACATATGTTTTCTTGATGCAGATCTGAGTGCCAGTTGTCAGTGGTGATTCAAGCATGTTGCAGACATCTTTGGAGATAGAGGGTGAGCTGATGACGTCCTAGTTCGACTTATCTCCATATGTATATTGTTTTTACTATTATTTTGTATTCGAGACAAGTCTATACTTTTAGTCCACTTTTTGAACTTGTACTCTTGTAGTATCTTTGTACTATCATCCATCAGGTCATGAAATTGGATATTTACTCCCGTGTTTGTACATTAATTTTGTTTATCATTTAAATTGTGTTTCCTTTCATATTGCCTTAAATTTCCTAATAGTTATTGATTCTTCTCAATATGTGTGTTACTTGTCATTCTGGGGTATGAGTTGTCTTACCTACTGGTTGATTATTATATGGGCCATCATGAATCGAGGTGCTAGGTCATGACGTAAGAAATCTCATAAAAATGGGTTCTTTGAGCATATGAACTAGTCAAGAGAGGCTTATGGGGCTAACACTCCATGATTGGGAATGGTGAGATCACAAAAACTATTAGTCTGACTAAATAACCTTTGGATAAATTATTAGACCTTCCCAAAAGGTACAATGAGGTGAGTTTTAAAATATAAGAAAACTCCGGAGGTTTAGCTTTCTTGTTCCTAGTTCTTTTGTTGAGGTAGGTCACAATTTGTTTGGATTTATACTTGGCTTAGTTTTTTCTATGTGATATGAGTTTTATAGCATTTTGATTGATTCAAACAAATCCTACGTGTTTTATGATTTAGTTAAGGAATGCTTGTATGAGTAAGCATGTGAACTATTGAACAATCTATTTGTTCGATGATTATAAATATGAACTTGTGATTCTTAATGTATTGTCATGAAAGATGACTGAAATTCTTCAGTACTTGATAAATATGACATGCTAGAGAAGGGAGTGAATATGATTGATATATATAGGACATGTTAGAGAAAGGTATATATATGTATATATATATGTGTGTGTGTGTGTGTATGTATGATTGATGATGATTTAAAAAAATAGTGAAATTATTATTTTGACTATGTGCGATGAACTTATGTACTTGTTCTATGACAACTTTGATATACTTGCTACTAATTTAAGTCGGCCTATGAAGCCTACCAATACATTGTGTTTGTATTGATGCTACTCATTATTAGATGTTTTTCTTTCGGACATTAATTCATTTATTATTTATTATTTATACTCTTAGATATCACTGGTTAAAGTTCTAGTACGATGACTTTCAGATTCTGGGGATGTAATAGTTAGATTTCTTCTTATTTTTATTTATTCTATTTTGAAGACTTCTATTAATTTTTCAATTACTCTATATCATTTTCTAGATAATTTCATGTGTTAGATATTAAGGTTTGGATTGCCCATAGAGGGGTTAGTGTGGGTGTCTATCATAGTAGTTTGGGTTGTGACACAAACATCATTCCAAATGAATATACCAAATTTGATAAACAGATGTGCATAATCAACATTGATATAGATCACATATCATATATTTTTGATAAACATGATAATTTTTTATATAATCTCAATGTAATATCATTACATTCACCAAAGATGGATTGAGATTTGCATAATAATTAGTTTTAAAGATAATATTTCTACTCAAAATAATTGAAAGATATAATTAGTCAAAAAAGATGGGGGTGGTCTATGTTTCCTCTATGGTGCTTCAGCAAATAAATGTGATGGTTTGTGATTGTACCTTAGTGCTTCGGCAGGTGCATGTGATGGTTTGTACTTATGCATAGGTGCTTCAGCAGGTGGATATGACGGCTTGTGCTTGTGGCTTAGTACTTCGACAGGTGAATGTGATGGTTTGTATTTGTAATTTGGTGCTTCAACAAGTGAATGTGATGGTTTGTGTTTGTGCTCTAGTGGTTCAATAGGTAAATATGACTGTTTGTGCTTCGGTAGTTCTGCAGGTGAATATGATAGTTTGTGCTTATTCTTTAACTCTTCATTAGAAAATTCTTCATGTTGAGCCAGTGAAGGTTTGGCTACTCAAGAAAAAAAATGAATAGTACAAACAAAAAGAGGATGGACATGATTTTCTCTTTTGTGTGTATGGGGAACTTTTTGTTTGTGTCAAATGAAAAAATTGAAGGTCATTTTATACTACTGATAGAGTGTCATATTTATGAAGAGATTTAATGTTAGATTTGATTATTGAATTTGTTACAAAAAATGATTTTTTCATTTATAACTTTTTTGTAATGTAGTAATGCAAATTGAATAACATGATTTTAATAAGAAGTCGTGTTAGATTTCTTATATTGAGTTATTTTAAATTTCTTAACTACAACACAAATAAAAAAAGTCAGTCCCTCTATACAAAATAAGTATCACATTTCCTTTGTAAGAATCAATCTTCATATGATAATTGAATTAGATGAATTAGATCAATAAAATAATTCTTAAATTAAAACATACACAATTAGAAACTATAGATGTACTATAATTTTATAATATTCTCATGTAAATATGATGAAAAACGCATTAATTTTTTTTAGAAAAAGTTCATATAATTTGAATTTTAGGAAGTAAAAAACGACGATAATTTGAGTTAGAGGTGTAAAACAACAAATTTTTTTTTTTTTTAGCATAGATGACTATTATTTAATTTCTCAGTACGTTAATAATAAACTTTTGGTAGGTGTTGTTGCTCTCAGGTTGGTTGGTTTGAGTCTTCAGAGGTGAGGTTGCATGGTATTGATTTGCTTCAGGAGGCTTTGGACAGAGTTTAGGTGATTTAGGATAGGCATAGGTTAGCACAGAGCATATATAAGAGTTATGCTTTCGGTAGGCACCGACCTTTGAGATTTGGAGTTGGTAACTGGGTTTTTCTTCGATATCACCCATGAAGGGAATGATTCGGTCTGGGAGGTGAAGCATGATCAGCCTCAGGTATATAGGGCCGATTGAGATTCTTCGGACTATTGGTAATGTTGCTTATGAGTTGGCTTTACCTCCTGCATTTTCAGCTATTCATCATGTTTACCATAGTTTGATGCTTTGCCATTATGTTCCTATCGAGTCTCATCATCTCCGGTATGACTTAGTTTAATTGGATAACCATTTAACCTTTGTGTAAGAGTCGGTTGCTATTTTGGCCAAAGATGTAAGGAGGTTGTGTTCAAGAGCCAATCCTATTGTTAAGATTTAGTGGAGGAATCGTCTACTCGAGGAGGCTACCTGGGAGAGCGAGCATGAGATACGAGTTTAGTTTCCCCACTTATTTGATCCTTTAAGTACTTCTTGACTCTTTACTTCTGAGGATGAAAGTCCTTTTACTAGGCGATGTTGTAATGACCTTCTAAGTCATTTCCTCTTTATTTTGTTATTTTCGGTGTTAAGAGCTTTGTTATAGCGATCTTAAATTATTTATGACTTTGTGGCATTGATAGTTAAGTCACCTAGTCATTCTTTTGGTTTTTATGTGAACTTTCATAATTTGGAGTTTTTTTTGAATCTTGAACAGTTCGCTAAGATCAAAACTTTAGTCTAGGAAGACCTTTGGTGTGGGCCTCGAGGCTTTCAAGTGCACTCAGAGCTGCCTTGTGAATTTGGCTTAAAATGCATCTTGGATGTGGGTCCCACCTTTTGTCTAGATAATCTCAGTTGGAAGTTTCGACATCTCCATTGAGTATGAAATATCAAATTTGGAAGGGGTATCATGGTTCGTTTATGTGCACGAGATTCCAAATCAATCTCGAGCACCCAAGTGGAGTTAACTAGAATTTTTTGTGCTTGATGCTGGTGTAGCCGCCTAGGCGGCCATGACACTGCTTAATTGGTGGTTTCTTAAGCGGCCAAGGTTCCGCTTAAGTGGGCCATGCAAGCCGCTTTAGCGGCCCAGGCCTCACTTAAGCGGCCATGGAGCTGCTTTAGGAGTAGTCGATTTGCATGGCTTGACCGCTTTTGCGTTCAGGGCACCGCTTTAGCGATGCTGCATAAGTGGCCAAAATGAATGCTTTTATGGCTTCAACTAGTAGTTAAATCTGTTTTTAGTCCTTGTAACTGTCACGTCCCGAGCCTACACCCTGGACGTGACCGGCATTCGAGAATCATTTCTGGTCTCCAAGCGAAACCTTGGCCTGGCTGACTATTTAGCGGAAGACTTACTCAAGCGATAACAAGCTTAGAAATAGAATTTAGAACATTCAAATTCAAGCAAATACTTAACTCAAACTGTCTGAAAATACTTAATTGCAATTATCATAATAGTTTGCAAAACATCTTTAATATAAAAAGAGAAAATACTGAGGGACTCATTAACTCTAACTATCTGTGAAGCCTCTAACATTAACATAGGTGTCGGGACAAGACCCACGATACCTCAACCAACTAATAACAGAAATAAAAACGAGGTCCTCCGAAATGCAAGGAGGCTCACCAAAGCTAACTGGGAGTACTAAGTGATCTTAACGAAGTGCCTATTGAGGATCTTAAACACCTGTATCTGCATCATAAAAAGTTGCAGGCCGAATGACATCAGTACATGGAATGTACGAGTATGCAATATAGCCGACGAGAAATAATTGAATGAAAGGACTACAATAAATAAAATGTACTCAAGCTAGATGTAAAGAAATAAAAGAATTAAATCATTTAAAACTTTATAAGTACTTACTCATTCTCTGAAACTCAACATAATAAATGACAAAGTAAAAATACACTTTAACTCTTTCTAGGAGCTTCTCTAACTGACAACTATCACTATGAGCTACGTGATGATACAACGTCTTGCCCATGCTTCCAGAACTATCCTATGCCGTGCCGGGGTATAGAACCTCTCAACTAGGTGGATCCACTAAGCTATAAGGATTCATCTAAAAAGTATGATCCTTTACCCATGTTGGCAGACATGGTTTATTAGGATTTTGAGTTGTCTGAACTCATCCCCATATTGGTGCTCAATACTACCCCCAATAATATATTCATGCTCAAATGTATAAAACATACTCTTTCTCTGTTTTGAGGTAATTACTCAAAATAATCTCTTAAAAGAGGTAACTGCTCTGAAATATCTCTGAACTTATAAACTCGTTTTTTGAAATCAAATTTTCTCTTTCTCAATGTAAAAATGATACATTTGGGAATACTTAGTTCCCTTATAATTTTTCTCAATCATGTCTAAAACTCTTCTCAAAACTCAGCTTTGCTTTCTCAGAAAATTAGTTTAAGACCATTGTTTGGTTAAAAAGGATTCTCAATAATAACTCAACAATAGAGTTCATGCTGAAATTAGACATGAATGATAAACTCAAGAATCTCAATGCAGGATATAGCAATTCAATAATCAAGAAATAGAATTCAAAACTTATCAACGAAACACATATCAAGAATAATTGAAACTAAGGATGTAACCCTAGATTATTCTTTACTGATAGAAAGTAGATATAGGGCCTGAGGACTCAATCCATAACTATAATAGCCTTAGATACCTAGAAGAACGAAGTTCTTTGGTGAAATCGAAGAAACTTGAAGAGCGCTTGAACCCTAGCTTTTCTCCTCTACGAACCTTGCTCTAATGTCTTAAAGTGTTAATGAACGTAAAAGAATTGATTAATACTTTCTAAGCCCTTAATTTTGTGTGAAACGACGTAGTTTAGGCTTATAATAGAGTTAAATGACATAGTTTGGGGTACCAAACACTTTGGGAAAAGACCACAATGAACCTAACTTAAAAACTTACGAGGTACCTCACAAGAGCGGCTTCACGGGCCTTATAGCCAGTCGTGATGCTTCACCTGTCTGACAGTGCTTCACTAAAATGGGCATAACTGTTTACTTGAGGCAAACTTGGTGGCGTTGAAATGAGGACTCAAAGACTTTCAATTTGATAGGTATGGGCCACCTAATTCATTTTTTGCTAAGAGATATGTTCATTTGAAGTTGACCCAAAACCTGAAAATTGATGGGTGACTTGTACGGACCCCTAAATGGGTCGTCCAAGTCACCACGGGCCGTCTAAGGGCTCATGAAGGTGACCTTCACCTTGGCAGCCTTGGGCAGTCTTTCACGATGCCCAAGACGAGTGGTGGACCCCTAAACAGGCCATCTAAGGTGCCGTGAAGGGTCCATGGTCCATTTTGGGTTCGTGGATTTGCCCGTTTGCCATTTTTAGTCATTTCTTGACGTCCGAGGTGTTGCGATATCTCCCCTTGGGACCATTCATCCTCGAATGAGATTCAAACTAGCATGAAAGAGTGGGAAAGTGTCTAACCACAAACCACAAAGCACAAAACATGCAAATAGCATAAACTTCACCATATCAACTTAAATAGTACTTTACAAGGTGTTAGTACCTTGGTCTGGAATTGATTCAGAGGAAAAGAGGTGAGGGTATCTCTTCTACATATCTTCCTTGGCCTCCCAAGTAGCTTCCTCAACAAATTGGTTCCTCCACAAGACTTTGACTAATACAATCTCTTTAGTTCTCAACTTGTGAACCTCACAATCAAGGATCTAAATTAGTATCTCTTCATAGGACATACTGTCCTTTACCCCAATACTCTCAGTAGGAACAATAAGTGCAGGATCACCCAAGTACTTCTTTAGCATAGAAATATGAAATACTGGATGGACTGCTGCTAACTAGGATGGTAGCTCCAACTTATAAGCTATATTACCAACCCTCTTGTATATCCTGTAAGGACCAATGCATCGTGGATTAAGCTTTCCTTTCTTACCAAACCTCATAACACCTTTCATGTGTGAAACTTTCAGATATACCCAATCATCGACTTCAAACTCCAAATCTCTTCTTCTAATATCAGTATAGTATTTCTGATGACTCTAAGCTGTTTTCAACCTCTCCTGAGTTGTCTTCACCTTCACCATGGTTTGATGAACCAAATTTGGTCCTATCAACTCAGCTTCGCCAACGTCAAACCAGCCAATAGGAGATCTACACTTCCACCCATATAGAGCCTCATACGGAGCCATCTGAATGCTGGAATGGTAACTACTATTGTAAGCAAACTCAATAAGTGGCAAGTGGTCATCCCAATTACCTTTGAAATCCAAAACACAAGCTCTCAACATGTCTTCTAAGGTCTGAATTGTGCGCTCTGCTTGACCATCGGTCAGAGGATGAAAAGTAGTACTAAGGTTCACCTTCGAACCCAAACCTTTCTGAAATGACTTATAATTTTGCATACTCTTCTACTATATTAGTAGTCTTTACTGGTAAGAAGTGGGCTGATTAGGTCATCCGATCCATAATCACCGAAATGGAATCATGCTATCTGTGAGATCGCGGTAAACCCATAATGAAATCCATATTAATCATCTCCCACTTCCATTCCGAAAGGGGTATATTCTGAGCTACACCACATGACCTTTGATTCTCAGCCTTGACTCATTGGCAATTTGGGCACTTAGCAACAAACTTGGCAATGCACCTCTTCATGCCACTCCACCAATAGACTTCTCTCAAGTCATTGTACATCTTGGTGGCACCTGGATGAATCAAATATCGAGAACTATGGGCTTCTTCCATGATTCTCTCTGGTAGTTCATCCACATTTAGATCACACAACTTACCTTGATACCTCAACACAACATCTCCCTCTTGTGCAAAGACCATCACTTTCTACTTATGCAGATTTGCCTTTAACTCAAGTAAAATAGGATCTTTGTCTTGTTTCTCCTTCACTTCTGACACTAATGAGAATTCTGCCCCATTCATCATGACCACTCCACCTTCACTGGAATCTAACAAATGGACTCCCAAATGTGCAAGTCTATGAACTTCCTTAGCTAATTCCTTCTTGCCTTCCTCAACATGAGCAGTACTCCCCATGGACAACCTGCTCAAAGCATCAGCAACAATATTAGCCTTACCTGGGTGATAGAGGATACTTATGTCATAATCCTTGAGCAACTCTAACCACCTTCTTTGTCTGAGATTAAGCTCCTTCTGACTAAAAACATACTGGAGACTCTTACGGTCTGTGAACACATCCACATGAACACCATAGAGATAGTGACACCATATTTTGAGAGCAAAAGCCACTACTGCCAACTTTTTTTTATATGATACTACTGCCAACTTAAGATTATGAATCGGGTAGTTCCTTTCGTGAATCTTAAGCTAGCTGGAGGGATAGGCTCTAACCTTACCATTCTGATAAACACACAACCAAGCCCCACTCTGGACGTATCACAATGGATGAAAAAGCCCTCTGTACCCTCTGGCAGGGTCAACATTAGGGCAGTGGTTAACCGAGTTTTCAATTCCTAAAAGCTTTTCTCACAAGCTTTAGACCATTTAAACTTAGCTGTTTTCTAAGTCAACTTAGTCAACAGGGATGAAATAGATGAAAACCCCTCGACAAAGCTTCTGTAGTAACCAGCCAATCCCAAAAAATTCCTTATGTCAATTGGAGACGTGGGTCTGGGCCAATTCTACACTGCTTCAATCTTCTGAGTGTCAACTCGAATTCCTTCACCAGATATAATGTGGCCTAAGAACACCATGGATTCAAGCCGGAACTCACACTTAGAAAACTTGGCATACAACTTCTGATCATTGAGAGTTTGGAGGAATATTCTGAGATGACTAGCATGGTCCTCCTCATTCCTCGAATATATCAATATGTCATCAATAAATATGATAACAAACATGTCGAGATGCTGCTTAAATACCATGTTCATAAGATCCATGAATGCTGCAAGAGCATTAGTAAAACCAAATGACATTACAAAGAACTCATAATGACTCTAACGGGTCCTAAATACTATTTTCAGGATGTCACTTTCTCTCGCTTTCAACTAATGATAGCTAGATCCGAGGTCTATCTTTGAGAAACATGTGTCACCCTAAAGTTGGTTGAAAAGGTCATCAATGCTTGGATGGGGATACTTATTCTTTATGGTGACCTTGTTTAACTGGCGGTAATTGATACACATCCTAAGGGAACCATCTTTCTTCTTCATGAATAAGACCGGAGCGCCCCAAGGTGAGACACTTGGTTGGATGAAACCCTTATCAAGAAGATCTATCAACTGCTCTTTTAACTCTTTTAACTCAGATGGAGCCATTCTGTATGGCGGAATAGAAATGGGTTGAGTATCAGGAATAATATCTATTCTAAAGTCTATTTCTCTCTCAGGAGGGGCTCCAGGAAGATCATCTAGAAAGACCTCTCGAAACTCACTCACAAGTGTAACTGACTGAATAGGTGGTGTCTCAACACTAGAGTCGTTAACTCGGACTAAGTGATAGATGCACCCCTTAGAAACTAAGTTTCTGGCCTTAAGGTATGAAATAAAATGACCTTTAGGCACTGCTGAACTACTCCTCCACTCTAAAATTGGCTCATTAAGAAATTGAAACTTGACTACTCGAGTTCTACAATCAACTGAGGCATAACAAGCATGAAGCCAGTCCATACCTAGAATAACATCAAAGTCTACCATATCTAGCTCAACTAAGTCAGCTATGGTGTCCTTGTGATAGACAGAGATGGTACAATCACGATGGACTCTTTTGCTAGTATAGACTCACCAACAGGTGTGGAAACACTGAAGGGTTCAAGAGGTTGTTTGGGGAAATGCCGAACCTCATGGCTACATAAGAAGTCACAAAAGACAAACTTGCACCTAGATCAAGTAACGCATAAACATCAAAAGAAAAGACTTTAAGCATACCAGGGACAACATCTGGCGAGTTCTCCTAATCCTAGCGAATAGACATAGCATACATATGGTTTGCTCCTCTGTCTGTCCCTGAAGTAGCATCTCTCGAAGCAGCTCTGTCTGCTGGAGCCTTTGAAGAAGATTGGGCTCTATTGCCCCCATTACCTTGCCTGTTCTTAGGGCACTCTTTCATAAAATGACCCATCTGACCACACTTGAAGTAGCCTTTGGAGCCATCACGACACGCCCCTGGGTTCCTACCACACTTAGCACATGTGAGGGTCCAAGTAGCCACTTGTGCCACACTACCCTGAGACTGAGTAGGTTGAGATCTAAAATTCTGAGAGTTGTTGTTCCTATTCCTTGGTGCAGGTGCACTACCTGACGATAGGGCCGGTCCAGATGACCTTTGCTGGAAGGATGATTGATTTACATTCCAAGTCTTCTGTTGGCCCGACTCATGATTTGCTCTCTTAGCCCTCTTACTGCAGAACTCTTCCTCGTCGTTCAACTTGTCCTTCTCCACTTGTTGTACATGAATCATAAGCCAAGCTATGTCTATATCCCCTATCAACATAGCTGCCTTCCTCTCCTTAATAGATAAATGGGATAGCCTAGACACAAACAAACTCATTCTGCTCCTCATATCAGCCACCATCTCCGGAGCATAGCGGGATAGTTGAGTGAACTTGAGGCTATAATCCTGCACACTCATAGCTTTTTGTTTCAAATTCAGGAAATCTCTCACCTTAGCCTCCCTTAGCTCTCAGGGAAAGAAGCACCCCAAGAAAGTATTCTCAAACACATCCCAGCTCAAAAGTGGTGCCCCCTCTGCCTTGCTCTTCTTCCGCTGATCATACCATATCTTAGCAACACCTTTGAGCTGATATGAGGCTAACTCCACACGCTCTGCATCAGCGACACACATGACCTCAAGCAATTTTTGAAGCTCTTCCACAAAGTTCTCCGAATCCTCAATGATCTTCGACCCTGTGAACTTTGGGGGATTCATCCTAAAAAAATCATGGATTCTGGATGTATCAGCCACATCTGGAAGACTCACTCCTCATTGACCATCCTGATTTACCATAACCTGAGTCAGCATCTGAAGCATTCCTGAACTCAGCATTGGTGACATCTCCCTGAGAGGGTTGCACTTCTGGTGCATTGTGATCCTCTTAACCTTAAGGATTAGCATTCCTCATAGCTGGACGTCCTTGATATTCTCTTCGTAGAGGCATGATCTGAAAAGATACATCTAATAATGAATTAGGAGAGACTTTTATAGAGCTAAATTCTATTTCTAAATGTCGTAGACTCCTAATTACAGATGTGACACGCTTCACACTGATAAGAATGACTCTACTAGACATGGCTTCATAGACACCGTAGGACTCTTGAAATCTGTACTCTGATACCAAGTTTGTCACGCCCTGAGCCTATACCCTAGATGTGACAGGCACTAGAAAGCTATTTCTGGTCCCCAAGAAAATCCTTGGCCTGACTGACTATTTAGCGGAAGACTTACTCAAGTGATAAAAAGCTTAGAAATAGAATTTAGAACATTCAAACTCAAGCAAATATTTAACTCAAACTGCCTGAAAATACTAATTGCAATAATCATAATAGTTTGCAAAACATCTTTAATATAAAATGGGAAAATACTAAGGGACTCCTCAACTCTAACTATCTATGAAGCCTCTAACATTAACATGGGTTTCAGGATAAGACACACGACACCTCAACCAACTAATAACAGAAATAAAAGAAAGGTCCTCTAGAATGCAAGGAGGCTCACCAAAGCTAACTGGGAGTACTAAGTGATCTCAGTGAAGAACCTATTGATGATCCTGAACACATGTATCTGCATCATAAAAAGATGCAGGACAAATGACATCAGTACATGGAATGTATGAGTATGCAATATAGCTGACGAGAAATAACTGAATGAAAGGACTGCAATAGATAAAATGTATCACAGCTAGATGTAAAGAAATAAATGAATTAAATCATTTAAAACTTTACAAGTACTTACTCATTCTGAGAAACTCAACATAATAAGTGATATAGTAAAAATACACTTTAACTCTATCTGGGAGCTTCTCTAGCCGACAACCATCACTATGAGATACATGATGATACAACATCTCGCCCACGTTTCCAGAACTATCCTATACCGTGTCGGGGTATAGAACCTCTCAACTAGGTGGATCCACTAAGCTATAAAGATTCATCTAAAAAGTATGATCCTTTACCCATGTTGACAGACATGGTTTATGAGGATTTTGAGTTGTCTGAACTCATCCCATATTGGTGCTCAATAGTACTCCCAATAATATACTCATGCTCAAATGTATAAAACATCTCTTTCTCTGTTTTGAGGCAATTACTCAAAAAAACCTCTTAAAAGAGATAACTGCTCTGAAATATCTCTGAACTCATAAACTCCTTTTTTGAAATCAAAGTTTCTCTTTTCTCAATGTAAAAATGATACATTTGAGAATACTTAGTTCCCTTATACTTTTTCTCAATCATGTCTAAAATTCTTCATAAAACTCATCTTTGCTTTTTCACAAAATTAGTTTAAGACCATTGTTTGGTTAAAAAGAATTCTCAATAATAACTCAACAATAGGGTTCATGCTGAAATTAGACATGAATAATCAACTCAAGAATTTGAATGCAGGATATATGAAACGACCCCAAAAATGCCCGAAAATGTGCTTCGGAAACACCTATAATTGTAATTTCCATATATCTCAAAATCCGTGCATGATTTCGGAAATTCGACTTCATATTCTTATTTGTGGGGTCAAATTGAGTGGGAAATGGGTCTAACCCGAATTTTAGAGCAACCGTATCAAAATTCGAAAATCGCAAAAATTGCGATTTGGAGGGTCAACTTTAAAGGGGCATATCTCTTAGCACACAAGGAACTGGAAGGGCTGCAACCTATCAAATTAAAGCTCTTTGAGTTAGCTTTCCAACACACTTGGTTTCACCTTATTCCGCGTTAGGATGAGGGAGTTATGACCATTTTCGTAAAACCTGTCAGTGCAGAATTTCCAATTCCAGTGAGCGAATTTTCTAGGCGGGTTGGAGTCATTTTTTATAAAAAGGGGATATGTCCCATATTTAGTCATTTTCTAAACTCCAAAAACACTCTCTAAGCCCTCTCCAAAAATTCCACCAAGATCTTCAACCAAATTCAAACATCTCAAGCTCTAATTCCGGATTCAAGACTCAATCTCAAGCTTCGATTCTCCATTCCAATCTTCATCAAGGATTCTCCAAAGTTGAGGTATGTGGGTTTGATTGTGGAAACCTTCCTTTCCACAAGTCCAACCATTTATCCTCTATTTCTACTTCAAGTTTATGGGTCCTCATGATCAATTATGAACTCTTGAATTACGGAATTACTACTACACACCCTATTATGGTCCTTTTTGCATATTATCATGAAATGGAATTTTTATGTGATGTTTATGGTTTACATGCTTCCATGATCAAATTATGAAGGTTGATATATATATGTATGTTGTTGGTGGGCTGATTTATATGGATTTTGGAATTGGTTGGAATTAGTATTCTTGAAATACATGATTTCATTTACATGAACAATTGCCCACCTTGTGTTTGATAAAATGCCCATTTATAGAATTCTTAGGAAAGGGAAGGTCCAAGGTACGTCCTATGAGACGGATGGTTATGTAATTACTGAAATGATGATGAAATGGACACATGTATATGATTTTCTCTAAATAAGTGTTGTGAGTCGACCATGCCTAGTACGGGGGGTAGTAGGCCCGTATAACCATATCGAGGGGTTTGTACCTTGGTTGCCTAGTACGGGAGGTAGTAGGCCCGTATAACCATATCGAGGGGTTGGTACCTTGGTCCCTAGCACGGGGGGTGGTAGGCCCGTGTAACCATATCGAGGGGTTTGTACCTTGGTCCCTAGCACGGGGGGTGGTAGGCCCGTGTAACCATATCGAGGGGTTTGTACCATGGTCCCTAGCACGGGGGGTGGTAGGCCCGTGTAACCATATTGAGGGGTTTGTACCTCTTTCGCCTCTCCAAGGGGGTGGTAGGCCTTGAAAATACTATATTGATGGTCACTCGCCACACATGTACTACGTCCCATTAAATATGATTTTTATGTAAGCATCATTATACATACTATTTTATTAATATGCTATCTATTGGGTATGATTACCCATTTTTCCTATGATGTCCATCTAATGTAGCCTTGCATTGCATCCCATATACTTAGTACATTCAAATGTACTAACACATACTCTATGCCTACATGATGTCACCATGTAGGGACCGGAGCACCGCTTGACCATCCTCCTCCGCGTGGCTAGTACGATTTTCTATAGTGGTTATTGGGGAGTCCTCCATTTCGGGGACGTTGCTCATGATCTTTTGCTATGTATAAAACTTTTCCTTTCTAGTTATGTTTTGACTATGAGGGTGAGCCCGGTAGTTTGTCTTGGCCCCCGCTAAGTACTCATGTTTAGAGGTGGTGTTGGACAAGTTTTGTTTTATGCTTGAGCTTGACTCATCTATGGTATTTATGTATCATTTCTTTTTTTTCTTCTTGCTCCCTTAGTCCCGATTTCCCCTTGACTATGCTTATCGCTTATGGTCATTTAATTGCTTCCGCGACCAAGGATGTGTAATGATAAGCTATGAGGCTTGTTTGGGGTTCCTTCGGGTTCCCCATTCGCCGGTCACATCTAGGCCCTAGGCTTGGGTCGTGACAAACTTGGTATCAAAGCACTAGGTTGAATGATCCTCGGAGTCTAACACACCGCGTTGATTAGAGTCCGATTCATGGTTGTGTTGTGCACCACAACTATGAGTAGGAGGCTATGAGACGTTTTAGGAAATGTTTCCCTTCTCTATGTTCTAAGTTCGACGCTGTAGAGTGAATTAAGTTCTTCCCTAACGGTTGTTCTTTCTATGCAAGATCATGTCTAATACAAAGAGGAAAGACAGCCCGACTCGTTGCGTGGAGTCATATAAGGGTGTCTACTCCTATTTGGTGCAATATATTGTTCTAGGAAGGTCTTATAGAAATTTCCTATTTGCATCTTGCATAAAATATTGCCTTGTGTCTTGTAGAGTTGAACATGGTCGATTTTGATGGTTTTTCTTGGGATGGATTGGTTGCATGCATACTATGCTCTATTGATTGTAGAACCCGTAGGGTCAAGTTCCAATTCCCAAGTGAACCCATTCTTGAGTTGCGTGAAAGCCAAAATGTGGTAGTCAAGGTAGATTCATCTCTTGCATTAAAGCCCGTTAAGTGATCTCTAAGGGTGTCTTATCACCTCTTGAGGGTTAGGGATGTGGAGTCCAAAAACCCTTCTTATAGAGTCGGTTCCGGTCGTAAATGATTCCGATATCTTTCCAATTACCTCCCGATGTTCCTCCAAAAGGGGAAATAGATTTTGGCATAGACCTCCTCCCCGATACTCAACCCATTTCTATTCCCCCTTTACCTATGGCCCCGGCGGAGTTAAAGGAGTTTGAAAGAACAATTGAGGGACTTGTTGGGAGAAAGTTTTATTAGCCAGCAATCACCATGGGTGCGACCGGTGTTGTTTGTGAAGAAGAAAGATGGTCCTTTAGGATGTGTATTATTATCGGCAACTTCAATAGGGTCACCTGTCAGAATAAATATCCTCTTCCTAGTATGATGAACTTGTTCGACCAATTGCAAGGGCTAGCCACTTTCTCTAAGATTGATCTCTCGGTCTGGGTACATCAAGTGAGGTGAGGGAGGTGACATTCCCAATACAGCCTTCCGGACTTAGGTAGACATTATGAATTTGTTGGTTCATGTCCTTTGGGTTGACCAATGCACCGGCTACCTTCATGAACCTAATGAATAGGGTCTTTAAACCCTACCTTGATTCCTTTGTTGTGGTCTTCATTGATGATATTTTAATCTATTCGCATAGCGAGGAAGAACATACGGGTCACTTGAGGGTTGTGTTGCAAAGATTAAGAGAGGAGAAGTTGTATGCCAAGTATGAAAAGTGTGAATTTGGTTGAGGGAGGTTGCTTTCCTAGGTCATGTGGTGTCGGGGGATGGTATTAAGGTAGACCCTAAGAAGACCGATGTGATTAGAAATTGGCCTAGGCCATTGACCCGTCGGATATTAGGAGCTTCTTGGGCTTAGCGGGTTACTACCGGAGATTTGTGAATGGGTTTTCTTCTATTGCTTCTCCCATGACTAAGTTGACACAAAAGAAGGCTAAGTTTGAGTGGACCGACGAGTGCGAAAGGAGTTTTCAAACCTTGAAAGATAAACTTGTGTCCGCTCCTATATTGTCACTAACGGATGGGCTTGAGGGATTTGTTGTGTATTGTGATGCTTCTAGAGTTGGCTTGGGTTGTGTCCTAATGCAAAATGGTAAGGTGGTAGCCTATGCTTCTAGACAACTCAAAGTGCATGAAAAGAACTATCCTACGCATGATCTTGAATTAGCCGCGGTGGTGTTTGCTTTAAAGATTTGGGGTCATTATTTGTATGGGGTACATGTTAATGTGTTCACCGATCATAAGAGTCTCCAATATGTCTTCACCCAAAAAAAAAGATCTCAACTTGAGACAAAGAAGGTGGCTAGAATTTCTTAAAGATTATGATATGAATGTGCATTATCATCCCGGTAAAGCTAACGTGGTGGCGGATGCTTTGAGTAGGGTGTCTATGGGTAGCCTAGCTCATGTTGATATTGGTAATAGGGAAATGGCTAGGGAGGTACATCGGTTGGCTAGGTTGGGGGTTAGGTTGGAAGAGGTTGGTAATGGTGTGGTGGTCGTTGTTGATGGTGCTAGGTCTTCCTTGGTTGAGGTCTTCCTTGGTTGATGAGGTGATAGCAAAACAAGATCTTGATTCTTCCTTGTTTGAATGGAAGGCCTTGGTGAAAGAGGGCAAGGTGGAAGTTTTCTCCCAAGGGGGAGATGGTGCCCTTAGGTACCAAGGTAGGTTGTGTGTGCCTTGTGTTGATGGTTTGAGGGAGAAAATTCTTGAGGAGGCTCATAATTCTTCCTATTCCATCCACCCCGGTGCCACCAAAATGTATAGAGATTTGAGGGATGTGTATTGGTGGAGAGGCATGAAGAAAGACATTGCCAAATTCGTCTCCGGTTGTCATAGTTGTCAACAAGTCAAGGCCGAACATCAAGGGCCGGGTGGTCTAACCCAAGACATAGAGATTCCTACTTGGAAGTGGGAAGAAATTAATTGGATTTTGTTAGTTGGTTTACCCGAAGACTAGAAAAGTTTTGATTCTATTTTGGGTGGTGGTTGGATAGGATGACAAAATCGCGCTCATTTTCTACCGTAAAGACAACATAGTGGGGCGCGAAAAGTTTATGCAAGGTTATATATTCGATGACTTTGGTAAGGTTGTGCATTTGGGATTCCTTCTATCCATTCATATACCGGACCGTGGTTACAATTTACTTCACACTTTTGGAAGTCGTTTTCAAAAGGGGGTCTAGGTCTCGAGAGTTAAGCTTACTACGTGGCCTTTCACCCGGCAAAACGGATGGACAAGCCGAAAGGACTATCCAAACACTGAGGATATGCTTAGGGCTTGTGGTATTGGGGCTTAAGTCGTAGTTGGATGATCATCTTCCATTGGATTGAGTTTGCCTTATAACAATAGCTATCTTATTCAGCATTGGGTATGGCTCCTTTTTGAGGCTCTCTTATGGGAGGCGTTTGTAGATCCAAACCGGTTGGGGGTTTTGAGGTTGGTGATGTGGCCTTGTTAGGACCAGACCTAGTTATGGAGGCTCTTGAGAAGGTTATGATGATTAGAGAAAGGTTGAAGATGGCCCAAAGTCGCCAAAAGTCCTATGCCGATGTGAGGAGAAGGGCTCTTGAATTCCGAGTTGGTGATTTGGTTTATTTGAAGGTGACACCCATGAAGGGTGTGGTTCGTTTTGGTAAGAAGGGCAAGTTGAGCCCAAGATACGTGGGTCCTTATAAGGTGATGAGGAGAATTG
>JAGDQO010002032.1:0-96654 GCA_018342035.1 Solanum appendiculatum | reverse complement strand
TGCTAGAATGATAGCTATTGCTATAGGCAAACTCAATCAATGGAAGATGATCATCCCAACTACCCTTAAGCTCCAATACACAAGCCCTAAGCATATCCTCAAGTGTTTGGATAGTCCTTTCGGCTTGTCCATCCGTTTGCGGTGAAAGGCCGTAGTAAGCTTAACTCTCGTACCTAGACCCCTTTGAAAAGACTTCCAAAAGTGTGAAGTAAATTGAGTACCACGGTCCGATATGATGGATAGAGGAATCCCATGCAACCTTACCAAGTCATGAATATATAACCTTGCATAATCCTCCGCCCCATATGTTGTCTTTACCGGTAGAAAATAGACGACTTTTGTCATCCTACAACCACCACCGCAAATAGAATCAAAACCTTTTCTAGCTTGGGTAAACCAACTACAAATCCATATTAATTTCTTCCCACTTCCAAGTAGGAATCTCTTTGTCTTGGGTTAGACCACCCGGCCTTTGATGTTCGGCCTTGACTTGTTGACAACTATGACAACCGGAGACGAATTTGGCAATGTCTTTCTTCATGCCTCTCCACCAATACACATCCCTCAAATCTCTATACATTTTGGTGGAACCGGGGTGGATGGAATAGGAAGAATTATGAGCCTCCTCAAGAATTTTCTCCCTCAAACCATCAACACAAGGCACACACAACCTACCTTGGTACCTAACGGCACCATCTCCCCCTTGGGAGAAACTTCCACCTTGCCCTCTTTCAGCCAAGGCCCCTTCAATTCAAACAAGGAAGAATCAAGATCTTGTTTTGCTATCACCTCATCAACCAAGGAAAGACCCTAGCACCAATCAACAACAGGAGCCCACACCACCATACCACCCTCTTACAACCTAACCCCCAACTTAGCCAACGATGTATCTCCCTATAGCCATTTCCCTATCACCAATATCAACCATGAGCTAGGCTACCGCATAGACACCACTAAAGCATCCGCCACCACATTAGCTTTACTGGGATGAATAATGCACACTCAATCATCATAATCTTTAAGAAATTCTAGCCACCTTATTTGTCTCAAGTTGAGATCTTTTTGGGTGAAGACATATTGGAGACTCTTATGATCGGTGAACACATTAACATGTACCCCATACAAATAATGACGCCAAATCTTTAAAGCAAACACCACCGCGGCTAATTCAAGATCATGCGTAGGATAGTTCTTTTCATGCACTTGAGTTGTCTAGAAGCATAGGCTATCACCTTACCATTTTGCATTAGGACACAACCCAAGCCAACTCTAGAAGCATCACAATACACAACAAATCCCTCAAGCCCATCCGGTAGTGACAATATAGGAGCGGACACAAGTCTATCTTTCAAGGTTTGAAAACTCCTTTCGCACTCGTCGGTCCACTCAAACTTAGCCTTCTTTTGTGTCAACTTAGTCATGGGAGAAGCAATAGAAGAAAACCCATTCACAAATCTCCGGTAGTAACCCGCTAAGCCCAAGAAGCTCCTAATCGACGGGGTCAAATGCCTAGGCCAATTTCTAATCACATCGGTTCTTTTCTTAGGGTCTACCTTAATACCACCCCCCGACACCACATGACCAAGGAAAGCAACCTCCCTCAACCAAAATTCACACTTTTCATACTTGGCATACAACTTCTCCTCTCTTAATCTTTGCAACACAACCCTCAAGTGACCCGTATGTTCTTCCTCACTATGCGAATAGATTAAAATATCATCAATGAAGACCACAACAAAGGAATCAAGGTAGGGTTTAAAGACCCTATTCATTAGGTCCATGAAGGTAGCCGGTGCATTGGTCAACACAAAGGACATGACCACAAATTCATAATGTCCATACCTAGTCCGGAAGGCTGTCTTGGGAATGTCACCCTCCCTCACCTTCACTTGATGATACCCGGACCGAAGATCAATCTTAGAGAAGTGGCTAGCCCCTTGCAATTGGTCAAACAAGTCATCAATCCTAGGAAGAGGATATTTATTCTTGACGGTGACCCTATTGAGTTGCCGGTAATCAATACACATCCTAAGGGACCCATCTTTCTTCTTCACAAACAACACCGGTGCACCCCATGGTGATTGGATAGGCCTAATAAAACCCTTCTCCAACAAGTCCCTCAATTGTTCTTTCAACTCCTTTAACTCCGCCGGGGCCATACGGTAAGGGGGAATAGAAATGGGTTGAGTATCTGGGAGGAGGTCTATGCCAAAATCTATTTCCCTTTCGGGAGGAACACCGGGAAGGTCATTAGGAAAGACATCAAGGAATTCATTTACGACCGGAACCGACTCTATAAGAAGGGTTTTGGACTCCACATCCCTAACCCTCACGAGGTGATAGAGACACCCCTTAGAGCTCAACTTACGGGCTTTAATGCAAGAGATGAATCTACCCTTGACTACCACATTTTGGCTTTCCCACTCAAGAATGGGTTCACTTGGGAATTGGAACTTGACCCTACGGGTTCTACAATCAATAGAAGCATAGTATGCATGCAACCAATCCATCCCAAGAACAACATCAAAATCGACCATGTTCAACTCAACAAGATCACAAGGCAATATTTTATGCAAGATGCAAATAGGACAATTTCTATAGACCTTCCTAGCAACAATATATGCACCAATAGGAGTAGACACCTTATATGACTCACGCAACAAGTCGGGCTCAACATGAAACTTTTTGGCAACAAAGGGGGTGACAAAAGAAAGAGAGGCACCCGGATCAATTAGTGCATATACATCAAAGTCAAAGATTTTCAACATACCGGTAACGACATCGGGGACTTCATCGACCCCTTGCCTCCCATGCAAAGCATAAAATCGATTGTGCCTTGGGGCACCATCTTGTAGGCCCCCTCTCCCCAAAGGAACCGCATTGGCACCTTGTGGACGGACCTCCTTACCCTTGTTGCGATTTCGGGGACAATCCATTGCCTTGTGCCCCATTTCCCCACAACTGTAGCAAGCACCGGTATTTCTCAAACACGGGCCACCATGGCCCTTACCACACTTCGGACATACATCACTAGGACCGATACCACCAACACCTTGGGCCCTTGGAACGTCATTGGCAAACCCCCTGTGGGGCGCATGAGAAGACCCTTGGCCCCTTGATGAAATTGGCCTCCCCTTCGACTTTGGAACTTGCCCTCAAAACGGGCCCTCTTGGCCTCATGACCCCTCCTCTTCCTCAACTTCTCCTCCTCCATTTGTTCGGCATAGACCATCAAGAGGGACAAGTCCATGTCACTAATCAACATTGCGGACCGGCATTCTTCACTCACTAGGTCGGACACACCCATCACGAATTTATTCATTCTAGACCGTGAGTCGGCAACCAAGTGTGGAGCATATCTTGAAAGTTGGTTAAACTTGAGGGTATACTCCCTCACACTCATAGATCCTTGTTTTAAATTCATGAACTCCACCAATTTGGCTTCCCTAAGCTCTAGAGGAAAGAATCGATTAAGGAAAGCCGTTTTGAACTCTTCCCAAGGCACCACATAGTTTGCCCCCTTCTCTTTCTCCCATTGGTTGTACCATATTTGGGCCACTCCTTTTAGTTGGTAGGCCGCCAACTCCGCCTTATTTTCTGACCTCACGCCCATGATAGCTAATATCTTGTGGACTTCATCAATGAACTCTTGAGGGTCTTCATCTAACTTAGACCCATAGAATTCTGGGGGATTCATCCGCACGAAGTCTCTCACCCGTGATGCCGGGGTAGGAGCCTGAGGGGCTTGGGTCCAGTGGTTGGCTTGATTAGCCATAGCTTGTGCAAATAAAGTAAGGGCATCCCGAAGATACCCATTGGTCGGTTGTTCCTCGGGTGCGCGGGCTCGTCTTCCTCTTGTATTAGACATGATCTAGCATAGCAAAGAACAACCGTTAGGGAAGAACTTAATTCAACTCTACAGCACGACTTAGAACATGGAGAAGGGAAACATTTCCTAAAACGTCTCATAGCCTCCTACTCATAGTTGTGGTGCACAACACAACCATGAATCGGACTCTAATCAACGTGGTGTGTTGGACTCCGAGGATCATTCAACCTAGTGCTCTGATACCAAGTTTGTCACGACCCAAGCCTAGGGCCTAGATGTGACCGGCGAATGGGGAACCCGAAGGAACCCCAAACAAGCCTCATAGCGTATCATTACACATCCTTGGTCGCGGAAGAAATTAAATGACCATAAGCGATAAGCATAATTAAGGGGGAAATCGGGACTAAGGGAGCAAGAAAGAAAAAAAAAAGAAATGATACATAAATACCATAGATGAGTCAAGCTCAAGCATAATACACGACTTGTCCAACACCACCTCTAAACATGAGTACTTAGCGGGGGCCAAGACAAACTATCGGGCTCACCCTCATAGTCAAAACATAACTAGAAAGGAAAAGTTTTATACATAGCAAAAGATCATGAGCAACGTCCCCGAAATGGAGGACTCACCAATAACCACTATAGAAAATCGTACTAGCCACGCGGAGGAGGATGGTCAAGCGGTGCTCCGGTCCCTACATGGTGACATCATGTAGGCATAGAGTATGCGTTAGTACATTTGAATGTACTAAGTATATGGGATGCAATGCAATGCTACATTAGATGGACATCATAGAAAAATGCGTAATCATACCCAATAGATAGCATATTAATGAAATGATATGTATAATGATGCTTACATAAAAATCATATTTAGTGGGACGTAGTACATGTGTGGCGAGTGACCATCAATATAGTATTTCCAAGGCCTACCACCCCCTTGGAGAGGCGAAAGAGGTACAAACCCCTCAATATGGTTACACGGGCCTACCACCCCCCGAGCTAGGGACCAAGGTACAAACCCCTCGATATGGTTATACGGGCCTACTACCCCCCGTACTAGGCAACCAAGGTACCAACCCCTCGATACGGTTATACGGGCCTACTACCCCCCGTACTAGGCAACCAAGGTACCAACCCCTCGATACGGTTATACGGGCCTACTACCCCCCGTACTAGGCTTGGTCGACTCACAACACTTATTTAGAGAAAATCATATACATGTGTCCATTTCATCATCATTTCAGTAATTACATAACCATCCGACTCATAGGACGTACCTTGGACCTTCCCTTTCTAAGAATTCTATAAATGGGCATTTTATCAAACACAAGGTGGGCAATTGTTCATGTAAATGGAAATCATGTATTTCAAGAATACTAAGTCAACCAATTCAAATCCATATAAAATCAGAGACCCACCAACAACATACATATATATATCAACCTTCATAATTTGATCATGGAAGCATGTAAACCATAAACATCACATAATAATTCCATTTCATGATAATATGCAAAATGGACCATAATAGGGTGTGTAGTAGTAATTCAATAATTCAAGAGTTCATAAATAATCATAAGGACCCATAAACTTGAAGTAGAAATAGAGGATAAATGGTTGGACTTGTGGAAAGGAAGGTTTCCACAATCAAACCCACATACCTCAACTTTGGAGAATCCTTGATGAAGATTGGAATGGAAAATCGAAGCTTGAGATTGAGTCTTGAATCCGGAATTAGAGCTTGAGATGTTTGAATTTGGTTGAAGATCTTGGTGGAATTTTTGGAGAGGGCTTAGAGAGTGTTTTTTGGAGTTAAGAAAAATGACTAAGTATGGGACATATCCCCTTTTTATAAAAAACGTCTCCAACCCGCCAAAAAAAATAGCTCACTGGAAATTGCAAATCTGCACAGACAGGTTTAACGAAAATGGTCATAACTCCCTCATCCTAACTCGGACTAAGGTGAAACCAAGTGCGTTGGAAAGCTAACTCAAAGAGCTTTAATTTAATAGTTTTCAGCCCTTCCAGTTCCTTGTGTGCTAAGAGATATGCCCCTTTAAAGTTGACCCTCCAAATCGCAATTTTTGCGATTTTCGAATTTTGATACGGTTGCTCTAAAATTCGGGTTAGACCCATTCCCCACTCAATTTGACCCCACAAATAAGAATATGAAGTCGAATTTCCAAAATCATGCACGGATTTTGAGATGTTTCCGAAGCACATTTTCGGGCATTTTTGGGGTCGTTTCAGGTCCCGAGGCTTTCAGACTCATTTCAAGCTACCTTGTGGCTTTTTGCTAAATTAGAGCATTGGGTATGGAGCCCACTTTTCATTGAGACAACCTCCATTGGAAGTTTTGACTGTTTAGATAAGTCCAAAATGTCATTTGTGGTTGGGTAGCAAATCCGGTTTGCATTCATGGGACCTTGAACAAATCTCGAGGGTCCATCCGAGACTTGGGATCTTATTCCAAGTTTGCTGATGCAACAATTGTTGATGCAGCCTCTCCCGCGGAGCTTGGCTTGCTTTGGTAAAGTCACTCCAATAGTGAGCCAGCTGCACCAGCTAAAGTTGGTGACGTCAGCTGACCCTCTCTCTTGTGAAGCTTGATCACTCCGGTGGTCTTGCTCTAGCAAAGTCTAGTTTGCTTTTGCACAACTAGTGGGCCATGTTGACTACCACTCTTGCAGAGCCTTTTCCACACTGGCAATATAGCCCAAGTGACCTCAGAGGCGATAACTAGTACTTTATATCTCTCTCATCTATTTCATTCTTCCATTATTAGGAAGAAGACTTGGGAGCTCGGTTTAGGTGATTTCTTTGAGAATTGTAGTGTTTGAGCTGAGAATTGTGTGGGAGCATTGTTAGGGTCGTTAATCTCGCTTTAAAACCCATAAGTCTCGTTGATTTCTTTATTTTAAGCCTTTTTTGGGTATTCTTGAGCTTGTTTGATTGCGGGTTGTTTTAGCTTCAATTATTTTCGGATTGTGCCCAACTTTGGGGCACAAGTTCCTTGAGCTTGTGAGGACCTATTGACGGAGCTAATTTGGTGATTCCGTGTGTGGGTCCTAGGAGCCCATGTTGACCCAATTTTGGGCTCGAGCGTTCTTATTGCATTATGGGTATCATTTTGCTCATATTGATGCCTCAATTAATTATTTGATAGTGTGACATCATTCGGAGGTTGCTCGAAAAGGAAAAGCCTCATTTTAGTGGATTCAAAATGTGTGTGATCTGAATTGAGATAAGCTACAACTTACTAATCTTAAACTTGGCTCATTGATTGTTTTAGCATGATGAATTGCTAGTTTTTGGGTTAGGTTAGTTATTATGATTGTTGTTGATACCCTTATTTTTTTGCTAGCCTTATTTAGGGTTCATTCGAGGATATTATTGCATAATTTGGCCTTTATTGTTATTATTACTCCGGTGATCTATGTATGGGATGGAATTGCCTTATTATTGCTTAGTTAGGACCTTAGCCTAGGGTTGACTAGTGTGTGTCTTAGACTTTAGCTTGGTAACTCATGTGATTTAGACTTGGCTTGGATTAGACTAGGGTTAAATGTGACCTTTCAGATTGGACTTTGACCTTCGGAAATCTTTTTAATATTAGCTTTGCGCTAATTGTGGTTTATTAGGTACTTAGTCTTGTGCTAGATAATTTTGTTCTCTTGTGTGATAGGATCATCCCGATGTAAGATTTCAGGAAGGATCAACTCTTAATATAGCTATCGCGATGTAAGATTCTAAGAGGAGCTAGATTTCTCTATAGCTATCCCGATGTAAGATTTTGGGAGAAGCTAGGTTTCTTTGTGGCTAACCCAATGAAAAATTCTAGGATTGACTAGCTTTTCTGATGTAGGATTTTGAGAGATGCTAAGTCTTGTTGTGGCTATCCTGATGTTGATTTCGGGAGGGACTAGCTCTTTCAATGTAAAATTTCAGAAGATGCTAGTTTTGTGTGTGAGATGGATCTTATGTGTCTCTTTTCCTCGTTCTATGTATATTTAAATACGCCGGTTCTTATGAGTTTTTTTGCTATTATTTCTTTTATTTACCGCATTCATTGTTCTTGTTGGTGCTTCCGCTCCCTAGACTCGTTACTTCTATTCTAGGCTAAAGGTTGGCTTACGTACTGGTAGGATTTAGTAGGTGCCATCTTAACTCAAGGTATTTAGATCGTGACAATTACGTACATTAGGGCCTCGCCAATCACAAAAGAACAATTCTGACAGTAGATTAGATGTTCACTGCTAAAAGAAGATAACAATGGGTGTTAGTAGAAGTAAAAGGATACCCAAGAATAAATATATATGATGGTTTTAGATAATAATCCTCAATTGTTGAGTTCCCTCAAAACATTTGACCATACATTCACATTAATTATCGGCTTAACAAAATAAAGAGTTTAAGAAAATTTTCAAAAATATGTTTCTTTTTCATGTTTATGCTATTCTTTATTATTATTGCATTTAAAATCTGTTTAAAAAATAGAGTAGTAATTTTGTTAACTTTTTAACAATTGTTAGCTTTAGGGACTAAATTATATATTTTAATTAATTAAAGCTCAAATATGTTAAGTCATATAACAAAAGGACGAAATTGTAATAAGATAATAACTTGAGGATCAAAATTACTATTTTTCCTAAAGTATATGATAAAGAAAAAAGTCTTGTCAAAAAAATACTCCACATATATACATAGTATATGATTAGTGATTCTTTTCCATTACCTCATTTGTAAGAACTTTACACAAGGATATCAACAACATTTCTCTCTTCTGTAAATTGCATTGATGAAATCCACTTTCAAAAAATAGAGTCACACCTAAAGCTCAATAATTAAGACGACATCTATTAAAAAATAACAGCATACACAATCAAAAAGATAGTGTGGACTTCATAATTTATTCATACCAGTACGAATGTATCAAAATGATACTTGTGTTCATCACAATTCAAAATTCTATTCCAATGAAAGATTAAAAAAAACTTATTAGAATTAAAATCAACGTAAGTCAATCAATCGCAAAGCAGAGGCTTTCGACATGTATTTCAGTTATATCTGTGATGTCCACACAGGCCACATGTAAACCTTTTACCTTTTTGAATGTGGTCTATGATATCACTTGAGTCTTTACTTATTCGGTGTACCTGATTTTATTCTAACTTTTGGTGGCACATGTTAACACCTAGTTTTGGCCATTTACATTCTAGATTACCGTTTGGCCACAAATATTTTCAAAATTTTGGGCTTCAATAGTGTTTGGTCATATAACTTATTATTATTTGACAAATATTTTTGGCAAACAACTCAAATTCTTAAATACTAGAAAAATTAGTATTTGAGCTTAATTCTATTATTTGCTTTTTCAAAAATTTAAAAATTACCTCAAATTTTGTTATTTTATAAAAATACTTATTATTTGGAATTTTTTTAAAATTTAAAAATTACCCCAAATTTTTTTATTTTATAAAAGTACCCATCATTTATAGTTTTTGACTTATTTTCAGTCCTAGTTCGTTGTACAAAATTTATACAGTTATATACATATTTTACACAATTCTTATCCGGAGCTTGCTCCCAAATTCACTTCCAAAGTAATTTATTGGGCGGTAATCCGCCATAACAACATAGATCGAGCAATCGTAAGTACCCGTACAAGAGACATACAACCGAAGTATAAGAGAATTTTCATCTAGTTTTAATGACTGTATGGACTGGGGTTGACTCCCCTTTTACCCGAGCAAGGGGTCTGTCAAGATCGGAATACATATTCAAGTTAGCCGATGACTTAGCAGGTTCTGACCGGGAATAAATTGCCCTTTCTTAACTCCATTTATCGGGACTTACTCACCCGGCTTTGCTAGTCGGAACCAACAAGAACAGTAGTCAGATCTGACTGTACCACCATCTCGAAACAAAGTCAAAACAACTGGAACAGAAAACTCTTTTATACCTAAATTGAGTCTAGACCATCTTCATGGTTAACACAGCTCAGAAGTTAGATATTTGACATAGATATGAGATAACCTAGCCGGACATCGTCCTGGCTTTAGAACAGATAAAAAGTATTGAACGAAAACGAATTAATACCTTGAGGTGGAAGTTCCCCAGATGCCTTCAAAGTTGAAGATTTTATATATTTTTCAGAAATATGTTACAAGAGATTTTACAACTAGAGAGAGAAAATGAAAACTGAACCAAAAAAAGTCTGCCTTCTACAAGGAAGGTAAGGTCCTATAAATAGGAAAAGAAAAATCTACTTTATCTACAGTACTGGGCCCGACATCTGGGTCCTTGCACTGTTTCTAGTGCCTTGGTACAGTGTTTCTACTGTTTCTTGTGGGTCCTCCGGTGGCTTTACTGTTTCTCTTTCCCTCTGATTTCTCTAATTAATTTCTCTGCCCTTTTCAAGGAATCTTCGGCCAATATGTCTTCTGGGTCGAGTGGCTGAGAATTTGTCACCACTATGTCATCGTTACTGGTTTCACTTCTCATCGAAGTGTCGGATTTATCAAATTGGTTGATATACTGAAGCAAATTCCTTTTTACTTCTTCGAGATATCTCTCAATCATTTCTTCCTTATCACCTTCTTGGACTGAAATTCGTCTGGCCATATGTCTCACAGAACTGTCATCAATTATTTCTTTCATAGGAGTCTTAAAATACCCCTGAACCTTTGTCTCAATATCATCAAGAAGTTCTTGACCATATAAAGTCTTTGTTTTCGGATCCTTTTTTATAAGCTTATCCCAGAAATTATTATAAAATACTCTGTATAAGCACGAAATTTGTTCTAGGGTGAACCCAAGTTCTGGAGTCCATTTACGAATCCAAGGAATCGAAATTTCGATAAAGAAATAAATTTGATCGATATTTTTTAGGTAGCAGATACGATATGCATGATATAATTCAGATAATTTAGGAGATACCTTAACCCATTCTTTGTATAACTTTAAAAATGGTTCGGGCAATATTTTGATCGTTGGACCGTGGTATGACCACCATTGCAAAAACCAATTTGGGATGTTTTGCTCGAATATTTTAGCACATACTTTCACAAACCAAGTGTGTTTGTGTCTATTATTGTTATAATAAAGCACTTTATCAAATGCCTGCACATAATCCCAATAAGTGAAATTTATACGGGTTTTGTTGAGACTTATCTGTCTTTCGGTCATAGTAGAGATTCCCCAATCTTCGACAGATATAATCTGTTTAATAATTATTTTCGAGAAACTATGTTCCTCCGTATTGTATCCTGAGAAGTGTTGAAATTCTGCACTTCTTGTTTCTTTTAGAATGGTTTCATAATATGATCGGGTTTTATATGATTCACCCGGATAGTATAACCCATTTAACAAGTACCTTTGAAATATCTTCCAAGGCTCATTTTTCCTCTGAATTCTGAGTTTTCGACAAGAAATATCATTTCTTTGTTAATTACCTTTTCGAATGACTTGATATCATCATTGTCATCTTTGGCTATTGAAGCAAATGTATCAGTTTGCTTTTGTGTCATCAGATATGCTTGTAATTGAGCATATAAGGGGCTATCTTCTGGAATATCTTCCAGATGTATCGAAGAACTTCCTAAAGATTGTGGTATCTTCATATTGACCAGTTTCTTCTGTCCCAATTGTATTACTGGGGAGTTTGCTGAGGATCCGTATGACGATCCTGAAGATCCTTGTTGCTGGGAGGATGATCTTCCTCCTCCTCTCCCAAGTCCTCGGCCTTTAACCCAAGGCGGGTTCATTCTGCACATATAACAGATTTTATTAGTCTGATAATTCTTCATAGATAGAATCATCTCTGATTTCTTCATCCAAATCATAGCTTTCATCTTCAAATATGGAGAATTTCATGATATCATCTATGAGTAGTTCTATATTCACCTCTTTCATATCCTGAGGTAATTTTATAACTAGAAGAACAGTAATTAGTAATTCTTCATCAAAAAACATTTTATAAAATTCTGGATTGATCATTGTAAAAATTCTCTAGATAGGAAATCAGGAAGAGAGTTATCAACTCCCTTTTTATAAAGGATTTCAAAGTCAAAAGGGGCTAGTTGGGCTTGCCACCTAGCAAAGATTAACTTTGATGCATCATACTTAAAATCTTTATTGAACATAAATTTAACTGATTGAGCATCAATTTTTATCAAAAACTTCTGATTGTATAAATCATCTTTAAATTTTAAAACACACTTAACAATCGTAAGCATTTCATGCGCCACAGTTGCATATTTTTTCTGGGCTTCAGTCCATTTTTCGGAATGAAATCTAATCAGATATTCAGTATTATCATAAGGATTAATTTGTTTTAATATTCCTCCGTAACCGATATTATACGCATCCGTCTCAACAATCTTTTCCCAAGATGGATTAGCCAAAGTAAGACAAGGCAGAGCATTAACTCTTTGTTTAACAAATTTTACTAAAGCCGTGTGACTATCAGTCCAAGGTTCTTTATAACCTTTCTTTAATCTATCATAGAGAGGAGCCAAATCACGAGACAAATTTTTATAGAAGGGAGAAATATAATTTAAACTCCCTAAGAACCGCTGTAATTGAGTTCTATCAGTAATAATATCAGGAAATTTCGAAGCAAATTCAATAGATCTTTGAATAGGCGTTATCTTGCCTTGACTAATTATATGACCCAAAAATCTTACCTCAGTTTGGAATAAACTCATTTTTGGCTTTGATATAACTAAACCATTTTTAATTACCAATTTTTTTAAGATATCTAAATGCTTAATATGCATTTCAAAGGTCTTAGAATAAACCAAAATATCGTCAATATAAACAATGATGAAATCCATATGAGGATTAAAAATATCGTTCATAATTTTTTGAAATTCTGATGGGGCATTTCTTAACCCAAAAGGCATCACGTTCCATTCATACTGCCCAAAAGGAACATTAAAAGCAGTCATATATGAATGCTCCTTGAAAATATGAATTTGCCAATATCCTGACTTTAAATCAAATTTTGAAAATATGTTAGCATCGTATAATCTCGACAATAAATCCCTTTTATTGGGAATAGGATATCTAATCCATTTCAAATATTTGTTCAGAGGTTTATAATTAATTACCAACCTGGGAACACCTCTTTCTTTCTCAGCTGTGTTATTAACATAAAAAGTTGTACACGACCAAGGGGATTTAGAGGGTTTTATCAAACCTTTTTGCAACAAATTATCAAATTTTTTTTTGCAAAATTCGACCAAATCAGAATTCATTTGACAAGGTCGTGACTTAGTTGGAATATTATCTTCTGTGAATTTCTCTTCGTATGGAAGAGTAACTATATGCTTTTTCCGATTCAAAAAGCACTAGGATGATCAGCACAAATATCAACCGAAAGTTGTTCAGTAATTAATTTGATTTTTTTCTGCACTTTCACAGATTTCAAAGTATCGAATATATTCATACTGAAACACTCCAATTGAAGTGTATCTACATGCTTTTGCTTCATATCAATTAAATCACTGATTTCTTTAGATATATGATCAGTAATAAAAATATAACTAATTTTTCTATTATCAGTTCCAGCAGAAAATCATTTTGCATCAATATGATTGAAAGGATAAATAACATTTATAAACGGAGTTCCAAGAATAATTGGCGGATATAACTTATTTTTAACCAAGAAAAAGAAATGCGGAATGCAAACCTTATTTTGGCATATACTGACATTAGACAGTTTATACTTTATATCTAAAGCATGTCCTGATGCAGATTTAACTGTATGAGTGGTTTTTTAAAAATATTTTGAAGGAACTAATCCTTCTTGGATATAGCTAACATCAGCTCCACTATCAATCATAGCTATATCAGTTATTGAAAAAATATTATCAATTAAAATGGTACATTTCACATACCACTTATGAGCAGTTATCACTTGCATCAATACCAAGGAAAGAATTATTTTCCGAATTAAGATTTTCTGTAAAATATTTTGGTTCTTCATCAACAACCACCTTTTTACCTTTGTCACTGGAAGCCTCAGTCAAAGAATTGTGTTTCTCTACCTGAGATATCCTGTGATCACAAATCATTTGTTGAAAATTCCCCAGCAAATAATTAAGACGGTCTTTTTAATTCATAAAAATTTAAAAAATCTTGAATCGAACCGAATAACCTTACATGTATGCAAATATATTTTATATATTAATTATATGTTCAATTTAATTAAAAAATTACCTATATACACATCTTTATTTACCATATTTTCTTTTATTCTCTGTCATTCTAAAATATTACAAAAATCCCTCCTTTTCTCCCAAAAACCCAACCATCCGGATACATAAGTCTTCAACTCCCAAACTCACGTTTCTCTATTCATATTTTTACTCCTTCAGTCTCTCTTTATTTTCATTCCCACAATCTAATCAGTTACTTTATTCAATACAATTTCAATCTCAAAATCTTTCTCTCTCCAGTTAATCAAATTCATCTTCTTGAATAGGTAATTTTCGTCTTCTCCATCTTACAGTTCATACTTGTTTATTTTATTTTCTTTAATTTTTCATCATCTATTTCCTTATACATATGGATGATACTCCTTCTTTTAGTATTGGGATTATCCAATTAAACTTATCTAACATTAGTCTTGTCTATTATTCTGACAATGATGATTGAGCTAAAAACAGATCCAAACGTTTGCATGATCCATTATATATGACGAATCGGAATATTGAAAAAGCGAAATCGAAGAAGGATGTTCCTTCATCTTCTAAAGTGACTGTTGAAAAAAACCCCCAAAAAAGAATTAGAAAAGTTTCATATTCTATTTCCCGACCTACACTACCCAGGGTATAGATTTTCTAACTATTTACTTTATTTTGATGTTTAATATTGTCTTTATTAGTTGTTTCAAAACTCTGATACATTATTGATAAAGTGATGTTCTCATATTGCTATGTATCATGATTTAAATGTACTATATTGATACATAAAATCTTAATTTTGTTCTCTATTTGAATAGTTGTTATAAATGTATCAAGTTATAAAGTTCATCGTGTACAATGAGCTGTAATATGCAAAATTTTGTATCATATACAACATAGTATCTGATACATAAATATTACATAAGCAGTATATGAAGTTATAATGAGTATCAGATACAAATTTTTGATACATTTACATTATATCAAATTGTAATGAGTATCAGATACAAATTTGATCAATATTTTTCAGATACACAAATAAAATTCTTTGTAGTTGCAATTATGTATCATGTACATATTTTTGATGTTTACTTTATAGATGCAATGGTATATTTATTCAGCATGTATCATGTACATAGTTTGTACCTGATACATACATTATATCAAGTTGTAATGAGTATTAGATACAAATTTGATCACTATGTATCACATTTAAAAATAAAATACTTTGTAGTTGCAATTATGTATTCTGTACATAAAATTTGATGTTTACCTTTTAGTTGCAATAGTGTATTTTTTTAGCATGTATCATGTACATAATTTTTTATTATTTTTAATTGATGATCACTGTTTGAAATTGAAGTCTAAGAAATACGTCATTAAACAGATTCCAGCCCACTCATAAAGGTTTGTTTCTATGTACAACATGATTTTTTTAGAAGACTTCAAGTTGTCCATAGGGGTTGAAGGTATCAACTTATTCAAGAAAACTATTTTTGGGCCATACCTCAACATTCCGAAATGTAACTATCAAGGACAAATCACAAAGTGTTTGTTGCTTCTGGAGTTGAAGCAGGACAACACTAATGAACTTCATATCCGGCATGCCAATGAAAATATCTTGCATTTCAGTATCAAAGAATTTGCAATCATAACCAGGTTGAAATGCACAGGCAATGTTGATGATTTTAGATATCCGAAATCCATGCTTAGTTGGCTATTTCAAAGGTACTTCCTCGGGGCAAAGACTAGTGTAAGTAAGGTATGTCTGATTCAACATTTTCAGATGGGCGGTTGGGAGAACAATTAGGATGCCGTTCAAATAGCAATCCTTTACTTTATCCACATATTCATTTTTTCTTAACTTGGTGATACACCTATATCGATCGATGACTTCTTAATTGTTGAAGATGGAAGGTATCAACAGTTTCCTTGGGGTCAACTTGCTTTCTCCAAGTTGATGAAAACACTGAGGTAGGAGTTCACGTCAGAAAAATAGATGTATCAGTTAGCTAGCATGTCATATGCACTCAATGTTTAAATTTATGAATGTGCTTTTGAAGTCAATGAAGAGATTGTTGTTAAAGAAGGAAATTATATTCCTACGATATGCAACTGGCGAGTCATGGGTGTAAAGTCAAAATTTGGCATGTTTATGTCTAGCATTTTTACTGAGGTAATGTTCATACTAGTTTTTTTTTATGGAATTAAAGTACTTATTTATGTTCCTTAGTTATACAATCTACATGTTTCAAATTTTCCTGTTCATAGTTATGTACCAATTTTTTTCACTTTGTGATACATAATTTTATTTTTTTAATGTTAATTTACATTTGTGATTCAAAATGCGTGCACTAATATACATATAACACCGAAGAAACTGGCAACACTCGATTTGCCTGATAATCCTTGAGTTTCTCCTTCTGAACCGTCCATAACAACTACCAATCCCAAGGAAGTACAATCAGAAGAGCTTCCCGCATTTGAGGATTTTTTTACAAAACCTCTGGAGTAGTTGTTAAGGAGATCAAGACGCATTTCTAGTACATCTCATCCTGCTTTGCCACGTCTTCAAATTCCATATCCAAGTGAGTCTTCTTTATCAACTCGTCATTAGTGAGTGACCTTTGTTCCTGAATTGTTTCCCAGCTTGAGATTTGGTTCAGGATATCTTCTTTCCTTTGCTTCCAATTTCCCTTATTGGTTTTGCTCCATTCTTTAAGCTCTACTTTCCGCATCTTTAGTTTTTCGGCCAGAATATATCCTGGTCTTCCATTCACATTGAAGGATTCCCACCACTCTCTAACTTTTCTATGAAACCCTCAACTTCTAGCCACCGTATTTCAAATTTAAAATATGATTTTCTCCACCCTTCATCACCACAAGACAACATGATTAGGTTGTGGTCAGAAGCAATCTTTGGGAGACTGCATTGGTTTATCTGAGTGAAATTTTCTCCCCATTCTGCACAATGGAGAAATCTGCCGATCCTAGAGGCGCAGTTATGATCCCACCTTCTCCAAGTGAAAGATCCTCCAAATAAAGGAAGATCTACCATCTCTAGATCTTCAATGCAAGATGAGAATTCTGTCATGGCACCATTCTGCCTGTTGCAACTTGTTCTCTTTGAAGCAAACTTGATGACATTGAAGTCACCACATACAATCCATGGTCCATTAATGCTATTCTTCATCACTATAAGTTCTTGCTAGAGCACTCTTCTGGTCACTCTATCATAGTCTGCATAGACTGCATTAATACACCAGTTGAAGCCATCATGTATTCCAGAAAATTTCCCAATTAAGCATCAACTCCCAACCAAAAACAATTCCCCCCTCCAAACTCTCTTGTCCCATAAAATCATGATTCCACCACTACTTCCTTGGGCCTCTTTCATTAGTACCCCTGCCCATCTATTATTTCAGATGCTTTGTAGAATGTTGTCAGTTTGTCTATTCATTTTAGTTTCAACCAAAACTATTATATCAGCCCCCATTGCTTCAGTAGCTTTCTCACAAGCTCCTTCTTATTCTTCCTGTTTAAAACCCTTATATTCCAGGAGAGGATTTTAACTCTCATTTTTGTTTCAGAGATAGAATCCTCCCACTAGATCTGGTTCTCCATCTTTGAAATTCACATCAAAAATTAAATTTCTAACTTCTTTTGGGATTGAGTTGACTGTATTGTTGCTCTTTTGACCCTCCCTTGACACCTTTTCCTTCCCTGTTCTCTGGTCAAGCTTCATAAACAATACATATGCTTCCTTTTGACATCCTTTGAGGTCAATTCCAAAGTGCTGGCTCAAACTGATCATGTTAGCTTGGACCCATTCATTGACTGTAGCTTCAACATCCTTTTCTTGATTGTTGCTATCAATCTGGATTGGTACCCATTTTTTTTTGCATACGTGATGACCATTGCATTAGAGAAATCTATCTCTTCCTGTGTCCTATGATTTTTGCTTGCAACAGTCTTCTGTATAGCCAAATTATCTCCCTCTTTAGATTTTTGTTTATGTTTATGTTTCTTGCCATTCTTCTTTCCTCTCCCTCGCCTCGCTAAAGAGATCCCCCCATGCCGAACTCAATTTCTCTTGGTCCATCAAAATTCACAAAGTTTCGATTCTCCGGGAGATTCTTCTCCATAATCGCTTCAATAAAAGGCTCCGTAAAGATGAGAATTCCAAGGCCTAATTTAATGGATGGAGAAGGAATGTTCAAAGGAATTGCATTCCATTTGTGAGGCCATCAGAAATTAAATCATGGGCCCCACTAGTATTCTCTCTACGCGTGTAGTTTCTGGGGCACACCCAGTGAATTCAAAAAATTCACGTGTCCAGCCACGTGACTTGTTTCAGCTGAATTTTCCTGTTTCCTGCTCCATCTGCCAGTCTCCCATTTTTGTGTAAAGCTTGTGACCGTTGGGCCAAGATGTTTGACGATCTGAATCCTGGTTCAATCTCCTCCTCTCTAGTCGGCGAATCCTCTTGCTTTTTCCGGTATAGTGCCGGGGTTGGGGAGTAGGGGGGGCTCTTTTAGTGCTTTAGGTCAGATAAAGGTGTCTATTTGTAGTTCAACACCAGAATCGTAGAGATTTATTGTTTTTGATTAGTTATATGAAAGTATTATTTGGTTGAAAAGTTTGTCTTAATTATCTCTGCAGGACTTCTTCACAGAAATATGCACCTTCAGACTGGTCAGATTATTTCGATCAAGAGGATGACATTCAGATCCCAGATTCAGATGATGTTTGTGCTAACTTCTGTTTGTGATTTTTTTTCTTTATGCTCTTCTTTTTGTAGTCAAGTAGCAAGATCATCTTTTATTTGCTTTGTCATTTCAGGTATTTCATGTTTATATGGCAGGAACAGAAGGGCCTGTTATTTTTTGCCTGCATGGTGGTGGTTATTCTGGGTAGGTCTAATCCTAATTATTAGTTTTTCTTATGTTTCTGTTGTAGCAGTTGTGGTTACAAAGTGTATAACCACATTCCATTTTAGGTTTTGTTCCAGATGAATTTGGATCATAACAAAGGCATTTAATCCTGATGACTTTTTTTTTTTTGAACATTTAATTCTTATGACACTTTGGTCTACAAACAAAAAGTGATATGGGAGCAACTTACATTTGAACCCTTCTTTTCCACCTTTTCTCTTAAAGGAATGAAAAATTTGTATATCAACCTTCTTATTAATAATCATAGCCAAAAAAAATCCGAGTTAAGACATCCAAATAATGGGGTATTCCCCACTCTTCATGTTTGTTCTTATGGGTCTTGTATCTACAGGGCAATCCTTTTGCGCTAATTGACTAATAATACATCAAAGTCCCAAAAAAAGGAGCTTTGCCTGAGTAGAAGAAAGTGACTTGGAGGGAAGAGGAGAAGATCAAATTTATGGTTTAACCTGAAAAACAAGATGCAAAAAACATGTATAACAACTCCTTTGTTTACAATAATAGTAGTTTAGTTTGACTTGATGCATACTGTGCTGAACTTGCTTCATTTTCCCTGCTTATGCCAACTGTTTAAGAATCATCCGACTGCAGAAGATGCCAGAGAGATCAAGAAAAAGTGGAATTAGAAGAGTCAAATAGGAAAGCTTGCACTTCCTTGTTCTCACATTTTGGGAAAAAAAAGTAATTTGATTGCAGAATGGCTTGGTTAAGGAGTGGAGAATGATATGATTATACCATTTGAAGGGGAACCTTGTCCTTTGTATAACTGCTGCATCTTGATGTACAAGCCAAAATCCACTGCTTACATAGAATAATTAATGAAGAAAGAAGTATCTTTTGTTACTCTTAACATCATTCTAACTAGTATGGAACAATCTTTTGTTTCTCTCATTCTAAATAGATTTTTTTTAAAAAAAAGACATGAAGTAGTTGCCCTTGGGTTCGGTCTAGTGGTTAAGCGCACCCATTATATGTAGGTTAGGCGCACGTTACTGGTTTGAACCCTTCCACAGCATAGACAAATGCCAGGTATTTAATTGGAGAAGAATGGAGGGTAGGCTCATTAACCATTGAGTTTTGAATTCCGTGCCAGCTAGCCCTCGGGGATTTCTCGGTTATAAAAAAAAAGAGGCATAGTGAGGTAGTCCTCCGAGCTGTGTTCCTATCCCTGCCAATTTTCTGGATCATCGATCTAGCTAAGACTGAATCCGCTATTCTTGAGTGAATCTAAGAGATGTTGAACAAGGGAAACCAAAAGTTCACAGCTGTTATTGTGGTTGAGTCACAAATTTATATTTTATATTGTCACCAGCTTGGTGTGCTATAAAGAAACTTTTTGTAGCTTTGTGTCAACTCTCAAGGGAATGGACTTGGGAGTTCAAGTGTGAACTTGCATAGAAGAGGAATTCGGGCCGATTATTGGCGGATAATTGGAAGCTTTCATCTTACAAATGAGGAAACTTAGTGAAGACAAGGAGCTGGGTAAAAACCAAGGTGGTGGATTTGAGAATAAAATCAAATGTAGTGCAACTACTGTATGTCCTTTTTATTTTTACTTGAATGCTACGTATCTTGCTTTGCCAGTAGCCTTCTGTTCAAGAAGTTACTTTAGTGACTCCCTTTTTTTTATAGGTCAGTCAACGATCTTAAAGAGATTTTGGTGTCCATGTTCTTATACCATTTAGTCTGTTTATTTAGTGAATTCTTTAGTTAATTCAAGATGCTTGGAAATTTTCTTTCTGTTGGAGGGTAGAGAACCAATTGGTACATGGTCTTGCTTGCTCTCTCCCTCTATCTGTATCTTGCTATGAAGTAGTTGAACATCAATTTTAAAATTCAAAATAGCATGCTAAATCTATGAAGTTTTATTTTCTCAGGCTCTCATTTGCATTGGCAGCAAGCAAAATTAAGGAGAAAGCTAGGATAGTGGCCATGGATCTAAGAGGACATGGAAAGACATCTACACAAAATGATGTAGATTTGTCTATCGAGGTACTTAAGAACGATATATCTTGCTACTGTGAGCTTCATCAGCATTTGATGCTTATGAGAAACTCTTTTTGCCCCAATTCCCATGTTATGGTGGTCTCATTGGTTGCAGAGGCTGTGCAGTGATGTGTTTTCTGTTTTGAAGACCATGTATGGAGATGCTCCGCCTGCAATTGTGATTGTTGGCCACAGGTTGTACTTTGTTCATGAAGTTAGTTCATATTCAATTATTTATGCCTTTATTTGACTAGTTACTACGTTGGGAATAACTTTGTGAATAGAGAAATATCTACTTACAGCACTAAAGGTATATGCAATTCTGGGAGCACAACAACTCATAGGAGATCAGTCCCAAATAAGTATTAGTTTGATATGCTAATCAAAAACATAGTTTTCAGGATCATACAGTTTTAGGACTAATAAAGGATCAATTCTTTGGAGACTCTATATACAGCGCTTTGGATTGCATTCTGGGCTTGGTACACAAATCTAAAGTAGCCATTTCTGTTCATGCGAAAATGTTTGGAGGATTTCTTTGCAGTCATCTCCGTTGTGTTAAGCTAAATAAAAGATTCTGTGTTATATCATTGCTAAGTAGCTGCAAGCTACGAGGCACAAAGCTTTTTACTTGGATGCAATTTCCCTGAACAATTTTTTTACATTAGCTCAGTAGTTTTATAGCAGAATTACTTGTATTAGTGTAGCAGTGGTCTGTAAACCAAGTCGATCTCTGTTGCAACCATCAAACTGATTACTTGGAATTTTTAGCTCATTGATTTGCTACATTTCTTTGCCTTTTTCCATTTTATCTTCCAGTCTGAAGAGTCCTGAAATGTATCTTTTGTTGTTTTACTTTTCTCCATTTTTTGGTTGGTCTGAGTTCCTGTCATTTGTTCCTAGACATTTGTTACCAGCAATGAAAATGGTTTGAAAGCATAAGAAATAGGGAAAAGACCTTCATATGTTTTCCCTCGGAAGAAATTTGTCCTGCTATGAATTAACTATTTCTGCTTTATATCTTAATCACCTGCAATGCTTGGGTTAAATTTTTTCTGTACCACAAATAAGAGGTGATGCTTAGAGTTTTCTGATTATGTCACAGTATGGGAGGTGCAGTTGCAGTTCATGTTGCTGCAAAGAAATCACTTCCAAGTTTGGCTGGCTTGGTGGTTGTGGACGTTGTTGAGGTTGTCAGTTTTTCTAACTTGTTAGGATATGCTTTTTATTTCATTATGTACTGATATTCTAATATATCAGGGTACAGCAATGGCATCATTGATTCATATGCAGAAGATACTGTCGAACAGAATGCAGCATTTCTCGACCCCTGAAAAAGCGGTACCAGTATTTAGTCATTTGCCCCATGATTCATGGAATTTGTTAGTTGATTTATCTTTATTGAAATGGCAGGCAATGACCTTTGTGATATACACTTCACTTTTTATAATTTCTTACTTCTCATCACAAGGAAATTATAAGTCTGTTTTATATTGTTTTTTTCAAAAGACAAATATGCCCTTTGACTTTAATTAAATGCGTCATTAGAGTCTAAGGTTTGCTTTATTACATACAGACTTAACATTTCTCTCGTGTTAAGCTGATATGTGAAATTTATCTAAGTATATTACATGTGTGATATGACTTAACATTCTCGCTGAAGTTTATCTATTATCATCATAAAGATTCGGGATTCCCATTTCTGACAGCAGTCTTGCACACCTCTTATCATATTGAGCAAAGTTCAATTATTTTGTTTTTTAGTCAAGTAGCCTTGCTTCTCAGTTAGGGTTTGTTTTTTTATATTCAATCTACCTGGCCCAACCCAAAAATAACTTATTTTCCATGAAAATATGAAATTCACTATCAGAGGGAGTACTCTGCAATAGTCTGTATTTTGATTATGTATATTATGTTACTGCTGTTCGCTTTGTGTCCTGTGCTTGTTAAACAACAAATTATTTCTAATTTAGTAAAACTAACGATAAAAGATTTAAGATAAGGTTATCAGATGCCTAATTAATTGAATCAGAATAAGTACATGTCATTGTTTTTGCTATGGAGCTAGCTCAATTTTATTTTTGGATGTAATATCTTTTGTAATTTTGCATCTTCTTGATGCCATCAATGAAATCATTTACTTCCATCAAAGAATAAGTACATGTCATTGAGTAAACAATCTAGTCACTTATTTTTGTTATTATTTTGTTGACAAATACAGTCTTAGTGTCTGACCACCACTGTCACATAATCAGGTGAACAATTTTCCATATGACATTTCCTTGTCATCTTAAGTAACTTTCGCACCATAACATTGTGAAGTTTAACTCATAAAGCTTTTTCCTTACCCCTCTAACATAGCATGGTTTATCTGTTATATCCAGAAAACATCCTGGTTTATACTTATTTTTTCCTATATGTAACTTCTACTTGGTTAGGATTTGAGTTTTACAGTAGCTCCTCTTATCCCTTATATCTTCTGCAGCTCTCATGTTTTTATTTGGAAATTTAATGCATCTACAGATTGAATGGAGTGTCAAATCAGGCTCTTTGAGAAATATTGACTCTGCCTGTGTATCTATCCCCAGCACATTGAAATATGATGACTCAAAAAAATGGTGTGTAACCATGTATATTTTATGACATTTCTTTCCTTTATTTTATTTTATTTTTATTTTTAGGGATGGTAATGGGAAGGGGGAGTTTTGTCTTTCAGTTTTCTTTTTTCAGACTTGTAAGTAGTTGGCAGGTTTGCTAGATGTAATAATTTTTTTTTGTTTCTGGTGTTGGCTTCTAATGCTTCTAATTACCCATTGACAAACACTTATACTGCAGTTACACGCATAGAGCAAGACTTGAAGAAACTGAACAGTTTTGGAGAGGGTGGTATGAGCTATTCTTTCTGCTTATCCAGTCTAGATCTTTTATATATCCTGACATGTTGTGCTGCTTCAGAAATCACTGAATCTTGGATTTAGGGTCCTAGGAGACCATTTGGGACTGTGTTGCATCAGTTCATCAGTTGTCTAGCAATTAGCCTCCATTTTATAGGGAAACACTGTTTTTTGGTTCTCTGTACAATTTCAAAATCATTTTTATTCTTCTTCTCCCTTGCCTGTGATCTTGAAGGTTATGGTAGACCAATTCATTCAGTAAGATAGCAGTCACTTAAAATTACTACGTCAACATAATGAATATTTAGTCTTTTGTGATCAGTAAGGTATGCATTATCTTCCTTTGCACACTCCACCTTATTTTCTGGAGGGAGGGTACAATCGTAATAACTGAAGTTCATATGGTCTTGCCTATTACTCTCTTGCTCGCACACCTACCAACTAGAATGAAGTCAGACTAACCACAAAAAGTAACTATCACTCGAGAAATGGGATCTAGCCTTTGGGTTCATTCAGAGTTCTGCCTTCTAGTCTTCTTCCTTAATCAGGAAAAGCCGTTACGCAGGTATGAATCAAACAAAAAAAAGTGAATCCAATCATCCCCAAGACGAAAAGAAGGCTCTGAGAGGTTACAGATTATGATGGACCTACTTCTTTAAATATGTAAGGGGTCTTTGAAGTCCAATACATTAATAAAATCATGTATAATTTTCTTATTACACCAAATATTCAACAGTTAAACACATCTAAATCTACACATTGCTTCTGATCTTTCTTCGAAGCACCAATGATTTCTTTCTGATCAAACTGACCATAGGACGCACATTGGTGTTAGAAAGCTATGTTTTTCCTTGCCACTGTCCTTGCCAGTTTGTTACACATGCCTTCACATTTCCTGACATCTGTGTACCTGAGAGATTAAAATACTGAAGTTACTATTTAAGTGGGCCTTCAATCACTGAATTGTCTGCAAAATTGATAAGAATCGGGTTACTTTAACGAAAAACAAGAAAATAATGTGGAAGCAAAAGTACAAAGATTAAAGGCATAAAATTAAAGAGAGACGAAATTTAATAATGAAATCCCCGAACTTCATCTCCTATTTATAGATGCTACATTAGACTCCTTTTCCAACCAGTACACTACATTATAATCATTTTCTAAGTAGGATTTTATATACTATTCTTGTTCCTACTCGTATTCTAATCAAGCTGGTGCATACATGTCATATGTATCGAGCTTATTACAAATGTGATTAATATGAGGACTAGTTAGGGACTAGATGAAGATATCTGCAAGAAAACTGGTTAGGACTGCTTTGGATGTCAGGGCAACCTCAGTTGTAAAGGAACAAACTGAAAGATCACCAGAAATTGGTATAAAATATATGGGTCGTCTCAAAATCAAGAGACTAGTAGATCTTGAACAAGAAAGTCGCCAAAGAAGTGGCCGGAATAGGCTTGTGCGCCTACGCATTGTTAGATCTCGTCAAAGGTGATGATCTCCTGGGCAGTGTACCTTTTGTTGTGTTGGTTTTCTTACTACACTGACGAAAAGGGAAATTACATAAGTCACATATGAGGAGTCACCAGAACTACGCAAATTAGATATGAGGAGTCACCGAAATGATGCACGGTGCTATGTAACTCAGATTCGAGCAAGTAGTCAGGATTGATGCACGCTGCTACACAAATGAGATAAGAGAAAGTAGTCACCGGAAAGATACACGGTGCTACACAAATCAAATATGAGAAAGTATTCACCGAAGAGATGCACGATGCTACACAGATCAGATATGAGAAAGTAGTCACCGAAAAGATGCATGGTGCGATGCAAATTGGATATGAGAGAGTAGTCATCGGAAAGATGCACAGTGCTACACAAATCAGATCTAAGAAGCCACCATAAAGAAGCATAGTGATTACTTTCTTTGTCCTGGATGCTTCTCAAATCATTCCTTCTCAGCATGATTACTTTTTATGTATATAACATTGCCCCAAATTTTGCTAACATAATCATTGGCCAGATGGGTGGCTATATGAGTTATAATCGCCCACCGACTGCAGTATCTTTTTTTGATTCTCTACCAAGACAATAAATCTATGATAATATTGGAGAAGAATATTATTAAATTGTGTCTCTAAATAATTACATTAAGACCCTATTTATAGATGCTGCATTGGACTCCTTTTCCATCTAGGACATTACACTACGATCCTTTTCGGAGTAGAATTCTATATTCTATTCTTGTTTCTACTCCTATTCTAACAGTTGTAAATAAATTTCAAGTAGCCAGTACACAAAGATGTAAAAAGAGAAACTCTCAAATAATATTAATGCTATGAAAAATATCCAAATTCACTCCTCTATATAGGGGAAATCTATCCTTAATTGTAGGGAATTCGAATCCTACTTTTATGGAAATAACAAATGCTAAACCCTAAATGAAAGGATGTAAAATAATGCCAAACTTCTTCCCTAACAAAACAAGAAATAAGTGACAAAATATGCACCAAAACTTGCACTCAATTTGGGCGTGAATCAACTCGTGTTTTTGGGAGCGATTTCAGCCTTTTGGGCTCTAATTTTCAGCTCCTTTGGGCATGCTAATATGCCCCTTTTGGTCTCTCCTTTGGGGCTTCATGTGGGCCCAATCTTCCTCCTCTTGGGCTTGGATTTGGACCATGAAATATGTGTAGAACTTATCCCACTATTCGGTACAATTCTTGGGCTCTTCTTCCACGACAAACATCTTCTTGATTTCCCATTGAACCCTAACAACCGTGGCTTGCAACTCCTTAGCTTGAGACCTTGACGACCTTCATCCTTGCCCATGGAGCTATCAAAAATGCTTTCGTATAAAATATTTTTAGGATTTCAAGAACTTAATTGTTTAATTTTCTACATTGGTAGAGGTGAGGATTCTTTTAACTCTTTCCCTTAAACCAAACCGAAAGGTATTAAGAAAAAGATACTATTATGATTTATCATAAACACTAAAAGCACTCAAAATGAAAAAGTGAAGAATTCTCAAGCTAGTTTAGGAGAAACTGTTTCTGTTTTTTATTGATAATAACCTCAATTACAGTGCCTCCTTTATATAGGAGAATATTACAGTAGACTTCACCTAACACAAGAGTTCTATGCTAGCTAATACAGTGCTTAGACATAGACTCATACAAGGACTCTAAAACTTATACACAGACTCCTACAAGTATTACAATTAGACTAAGTGACTGCACTAATCTCGGTTAGGTTTCTTTGATTATCATCCGTATCTTTATCTCCAACACTTCCCCTCAAGCTATTGAGTGGTGGAACACTCACTCCTAGCTTGCTTCTAAAATCAGCAAAAGCCTGCTTTGTCAAGGCTTTCGTGTGTATATCAGCCAATTGGTCCTTGGACCTTACAAACTGTGTGAGCAATTTCCCTCTGGCTACTTTTTCTCGAACAAAATGATAATCCATTTCCACATGTTTGGTCCTGGCATGCATGACTGGATTCACTGTCAGATACAAGGCACTCAGGTTATCACAAAATAATGTAGGAATTGTCTTTAGATACATACCAATGTCACGTAGAACATAGATAATCCAGGTCATTTTAGCTGCAGTAGATGCCAAAGTTCTTTATTCAGCCTTAGCACTCTATCTTGCCACTGTAGTTTGTTTCTTGGATGCCTAGGAGATGCAGTTTGCACCAAGATAAATGTTGTATCCAGTAGTTGACCTCCTAGTAAGGGAACAGCCTCCCAGTCAACATCTAAGTAACCATATAACCTGCACGGTGAGTTTGAAATTATTCTAAGACCATGCTAGAGAGTCCCTTTAATGTACCTGAGGATCCTTTTTACACTTTGAAGATGTTCACTATTTGGACATTGCATAAACTGACTGGCTAGGTTGACTGCATGAGTGATACCAGGTCTAGTGAGTGTCAAGTATTGGAGACTTCCCACTATGCTCTTGTACATAGAAGCATCAACTAGAATTCCAGTAGCTTCCTGTAAGCCATGTTTCTGTGATAGAAGTGTGTGCATTGCCTTTGCCATTGTCATGTTTGTCTTGCTAAGAAGCTCAGTAGCATACATAACCTGACTCAAGTGGATTCCCCCTTGGAAATATCTTACCTTAATTCCTAGAAAGAAGTGAAGAGGTCCAAGATCTTTCATGGCAAACTCCTTCCCAAGCTTTGTAACAATCTCTGAGACAAGCTTATGATTAATTCTTGACAACTATATCATCCACATTCAACAAAAGGAGGACGGTGCCTCTCACACAATGAAGAGTAAATAAAGAGGGATCTGCTTTACTACACAGGAAGCCAAGATGAAGTAAATGAAGATTGAACTTGTCAAACCAGACCATGGGTGCCTGTTTAAGGCCATATAGTGCCTTTTTTAACAAACACACATGATTTGGATACGTGAAATCAGTGAAGCCTAGAGGTTGACTCATGTACACTTTTTCCTGCAAGTGGCCATGTAAGAAAGCATTTTTAACATCTAATTGTCTGATCTCCCATCTTGAGCTGACTGCAACTGAGAGTACTATCCTTATAGTTGTGGCTTTAACCACAGGGTTGAATGTCTCCTCAAAGTCAACTCCTTCAAGTTGAGAGAAACCTCTAGCAACAAGCGTTGCTTTGTATCAGTCTATGGTGCCATTTGCCTTTCGATAAGTTTTAAACACCCACTTAGAACCAACTATATTTAAACCTGCAGTTTTGGGAACCAGTACCCAAGTCTGATTGTGGTGGAGTGCATCGATTTCTTCTTGCATTGCTGCAAGCCAATGGGGAGATTGCAAGGCTTCCTTTATGGTTGTTGGTTCCTTGTGTATCTCTACTCTACTTGCAGCAAGAAACAAGTGTGATATAGGTGCTGATTTGGCCTTGTGCCTTGTCATCATATGGTGTCCTGATACCTCAGGGGCTGGTAGATCTTCAGTATTTTTTACACTGGATGCTACCTTAGTGCTTGTTCTAGTGTCTGTTTGTTGACCAGTGCATCCTGGGAGATCAACTACCAGCTCTACACCTTGAGGATCAGGTATAGAGAAGGTATTATGATCAGATGATTCAATAAGTGCATCATCTGTTCGTCCAGGTTCGAAAGATTCACCATTTAGCTGACCCCTTGGAACATCAGCAGTGCTTACCACAACTTCACCATCAACCACATTGTTTGGTAGTATATCATCCGGAGGAAAAGGAGTATGGACTGGTTCAGCAACAGTTGGATCAATGCTGGTCTCACCATTAGCAAGGTCATTCTCAATGTTGGACAATACTTCCCCTGAATTTGGTGCGTGCAACTTAGAAAAAAACTCAACATAAGTAGCTAAGTGAGTTGAAAAATCAGGTTGATCTTGTGACTGAGCTGAGTGGACATAAGGCAATGTGGTTTCATCAAACACCACATGTCTTGACAGATATGCTCTTCTTGTTTGAGGGTGTTAGCATTTGTATCCCTTGTGCAGACTACTATATCCAATAAACACACAAGGATATGTTTTTGGACTGAACTTTGTGCTGCCTTTTAAGTATGGAAAGCATCTACAACCAAACACTTTCAGGCTATTATAGTCAGGTTGTGCACCATATAGCTTAACAAAGGGAGTTGTCATCTTCAACATTAAGGAAGGTAGTCTATTTATGAGAAACACAGCAGTCAAGAAGGCTTCTATCGTAGTAACATAGGCAACTTAGCATGGAGCAACAATGTGAATTCAGTCTCAATTATATGCCTATATTTTCTTTTAGCAATGCCATTTTGTTCGGGTGTGTTAGGACAAGAAATGTATCTGATTATTCCACAACTTTCCAAGTGCTTAATGAATTCTCTACTTATGAATTCACCCCCTCCATCATATTGGAAATTTTTGATAGCTTTAGAAAACTGTCTTTTTACCATTTTCTGAAATTTCAGAAATACTTCAAAAAAGTTTGATTTCTTTTTCAGAGGATATAGCCATGTAAACCTTGTGTGATCATCTACAAAGACTACATAGTACTTCATATGTTGTGAGGATTCAGCAGGACCCCAAAGATCACAGTGAATTCTTAACAAAGGTTTTTTCTCAGTTTTATTTCTCAAAACAAATGGTAGCTTACAACCTTTTCCCAATTGACAACTAGAACAAATGGTAGGCACTTTATTCCAACTATGAACATCAATGCAACTATTTCTACTTTTCAAAATTTTAAATACTTCAAGCTAGGGTGTCCTAATCTAACATGCCATATGCTATCTGAGTTCTTCTAGTCTTGTGTGGTAGTCAAGGCATAGAGATTGTTATCTAGAGTCCACCTTTCCTAGATCCTTTGGCCAGTAGTGTCCTTGTCTTCTTGTCCTTAACAACAAAATCAGATTCATCAAATTCAAGAGTGCATGAGTTATCCTTGGCAATCTTACTTACTGAAAGAAGGTTCTTAGTGATCTTAGGTACCACAAGGACTTCTTGTAGTTTCAATCCTGATTTAGTTGTATTTCCAACATGTGTGATATCTAATTGTGAACCATTTCCAACAATGATTTTATCAGATCCATGATAGTCTTTAAGATCAGATAAGTTACTTGAGTTATTTGTCATGTGACTGCTGGCCCTTGAGTCTGCTCCACATACATGTTGTCATCCTCTGCAGGTGTGTTTTGTAAGTTCATAGCAGCTAGTGCTTGTGTAGTTCATCTGTAGACTGGTATGAATAGTCCCACCTGTAAAAACACTTTAAAGCAGTGTGGTTATACCTACCACAAATTTGGCATGCTTCAAATGGTGGACTTTGTTGGTTTCCCTTGGTCTGACTTCCTCCTTGAGTATTCTGATTATTGTTTCCTTGGACAGCAGGCCTGAAACCTCTTCCTTTTGAGTTGAAATTGTTGTGTCCTCTGCCTCTTTGAGAATAGTTTCCTCTTCCTCTACCTCTCTGTGCAGAGAATGCCATGTTGTGATTTGGTTGAGGCATCTCCTCTTCATCCTCTCTCATATCAAAACCCCTGAGTGCATTGACAAATTGATTTAGAGTAGGATATGGTGCCTTACCCAGCATGACAATTCTGAATGTCTTATATTTGAGGCCTAAACCTCTGGCAAAATTGATCACTTTTCTATCTTCATTAACAGGCTTGTGTATGGCTGCAAGTCCATCACATTTTCCTTTGAATTCTTTGATATAGTCATCAATTTTCGTGCTTCCCAACTTAACATTCCGCAGTTGTTGTTTAAGTTGAAACTCCTTGTCTTTGGTTGCTTGAAGATAGGTTTCTTCTAGGCATTCCCACATCTCCTTGGCAGTAGAGCATCCTACCATAAGATACATGCTCTCTTCCGTTAGTGTGCCTGAGATCCAACTTCTGAGTAGGACATCTTTCTCTTCCCAATCTCCATCACTGCTACTATCCTCAACAGCCTTCCCAGAAGCAGTTTCAACAGTCCTCTCTGATGTCGATGGTGGTGCAATCTCGTTGATGAGATATGTCAACTTGAAAACTTGGATAAGCTGCAACATCTATGTCCTCCAAATCAAGTAGTTACTTGGTTTGAGTTTGATAGAACACGAAGCAATCAGATGGTGCAGTGATGATGTAGAGAGAGTATTGGTTGAGTTTGTTGGTGCCATTTTTTATTTTATTTTTTGGACAGAATTAGTTTTCCAGTTTGTTCTTAGAGCTCTGATACCATGAAGAATTCTCAAGGTAGTTTAGGATAAACTGTTTCTGTTTTTTTATTGATAATAATCTCGATTACAATGCCTCCTTTATATAGGAGAATATTACAGTAGACTTCACCTAACACGAGTTCTATAGTAGCTAATGCAGTGCTTAGACATAGACTCATACAAGGACTCTAAGACTTATACACAGACTCCTACAAGGATTACAATTAGACTAAGTGACTGCACTAATCTCGGTTAGGTGTCTTTGATCATCATCCTTATCTTTATCTCCAACAAAAAGGACCAATTGTTAAGCTCTTATGATTGTCGGTACCCAAGCTTGTGGTTCTACTCCGAGTGTATGTTCGCTCGACTTATTACATGATTGCAATGCAGAAGAAATGACTGATAATCTCTTATTGAGTCTCAGATTACATAACCTGCTGCACAAGTTAAAACTCCTCTTCAAATAAATTTGTTTTATTTAATTCCCTCTTATATAACTGCTACCTTCTTTTTAGAATGGCATTGACTAGGTTTTAGACTCGAGAAATATTTTCTTGAAATTGCAGTCAGGAAGTTGAGCGTATTGTTTTCCTTTTTCTAGCATATGCCAGTTTGAACCTGAAATTATAATGCTCGTCTCAGGTATGAAGGCCTTTCAGAAAAGTTTTTGTCATCTCCTGTGCCAAAGATATTGCTTTTAGCTGGGACAGACAGACTTGACAGGTTGTGTACTTTTACCTGTATCAAAGGTTGTGCTGAATTCTATATTGATGCTAGCATGCGTGTGAAGCTTCATCACTATGTGGTTATGTATGCAAGATGTTTCTGTATATTCCTTTTCTGATATGTGGTTTAAGTATACCAGATGGTTCCTTATATTCCTTTTTCTGATCCAACTTAATAATGAGTCATGTCGGAACAATTTATGTGCATGGCTTTCCTAAACAATATAATGCTTGCAGTCTTACTTGTAATGAGGAATTGCATGGCCATCCCTCTCGCAAAAGTATTTCTAAATGACTGCCAATTGGTTGGGAATGTGTATAATGGGAATGTGTATAATCCTAAACACAAAGTAGAATTGCCAAAGTCTGCTAAGAATCTCCGGAGACTTGTCATTGTTCAGTATATGAAAAAACAAGCAGCAAACAATGGACATATCAATGGAAGCAATAGAGGACTGCCATTTATCTATCAATTACATAAAGGACTACCTTTCTGGCATTGTCATTATGTCTATGAACTAAGAATAGAGTCTTGTCAAAGCAATAGTAATGTCATTCAGAGAAGTATTTTATCCTTTAGCACTCTCCTTTACTGAAACAGGCATTCAAAGATATTAGAGAAATAAGGGGTCGTTTGGTAAAGTGTATTGGAGAAAATAATGCTTGCATTAGCTTTGTATATTACTTGTATCTTGTTTGGTACACTTTTTCAACCTATGTATAACTAATGCTTGTATTAGTAATACACTATTGTGTATTGAGGAGTGTATTATTAATACCAAGGATTTCTATGCATTAGTAATGCAATGGGTTCTAAATATTTGTAGAGGGTATTTTTGTAAATAAATATTTTTTAAAATTTTTTTATGTAATACATGATATTTTTAGTACACCAAACCAAACACTGCATAAGAAAAATCTCATCATAACTAATGTAAGCATGACTAATACACTATTTTGCATTATTCTTATACACTCTACCAAACGATCCCTAAGTGTGTTTATGCTTAACACTCTATAACCCTTTTATATAGGGTTCTCCAACTATATCTAACCTAAACAATCAACTTTCCGAACATGTACGTGGGAACTACCTAGTTTAAGTAAATAGATGTCACTATGATTTTTATTGGGTTACAGTTTTCTAGTGGAAATACCCTTTCATTATATCTACCTTTCTCTCTCACAAAAATAAAGTTTTCATTGTAGAGCTTCGATATACCATTGGATTTGTTACAGTTGAGTTTGTTTATATTTGTGTTCTCCATGATGCTTGTTTTGTTCAGAGGACTCTTTCAAGATACCTTTTCTGGATATAATGTACTTTGCAACCCAATGTCTTAATGAGATGCTATGAAGTAGAATCTCTATCTGGATAGAGGTTAAGATTTTTTTTGTTCCGGTGAAAGATTCTAAAAGCTTATTTCACAACATTTGGGGATGTTTAAAGCTAGAAACATGAACTATGCCACCAGTTATCCAAAAAAAAAATACTAGAAGCATGAACTACATCGCTCTAGCTTGTGTTTTGATAAAACATGAGGCCAATTTGTCGACAGTTTCTCTTTATTGTCACAGAACCCTCACAATAGGTCAAATGCAAGGGAAGTTCCAAATGGTGGTTGTCAGACACACAGGCCATGCTATACAGGTCCATTTTGGTTTTCTTAAGATGTCAATTGGTTTATATTTGGAATTGTACTTCTGAATATTTGTTTGTCCTTTGAACACTGCAGGAAGATGTGCCTGATGAATTTGTCTCTTTGATACTCAATTTCATTTCCCATAACCGAATAGGCCCACATGGAATTGAGGTTAGTTTGTGGAACTTGCTATTGGACTACTTTGAAGTGTCTAGCATGATATTTTAACATCCAAAAAGTTTTTTTTTTCTTTTCTGATTTAATCTTTTTCGGGTACTAGACTCCGGACCCTATGTATCCTCTGATGACTCAAAACCTGTCTTTATTTTTTAGAGGTAGAGGGTCTTTATCACCAGGCTATCCCGGGTCGAAATATAAACACTTGTGTTCTTTGATATCTTGGTTACCTTTTGGAATAAAACATATTTTTGCAATGTTACATGTAAGCACACATTTTCTTACAACTTTAGCGAAAATGCATTATTATGGTGACTTTGTTTGCAGATACCTGGACTTCGTCGACCCCCTCAGTCAAAACCTTGAATACTGGAATGATGCAAAATAATAATTTAATAGCTTGGCTCAGTAACTTTTACTATCACGAATCAAAGCTTGGATTTTATGGAGATTGTACATAGAGGTGTCAGCTGTAATAAATGTTCTATTTGGAAAACAAGAACATTTAAAATAGTTTAACCTTTTGTTTTTTATAAATGCAAGGATTAAATATATATGCTCTTTCATGATTCAATATTATGGCACTAGAAATGCTTTTTACTAACTGTCTATAAAATAATTAATAACCATATCCTCTTGTCGATTCATGATATAGAATATCAAAAAGGGTCAAAGTGCTTTTCAACATATTAGAAATGACTCAAAAATGCCCTTCCATTGATTAGTTAAGATTTGTCCTTTCTTTCATCAATTTGATTAAAAATGATCTCGTTTCATTTATTGGATCAAATATGCCCCTAATTGTTTAAGTGTCCATGTATGATATTTTTGTGCATATTAGTATCTCTAGATTGTTATAACTATATAAGACTCTGTTTAGTCCGTCTGAATACTTCTTTACAAATTCGTATAGCTGACAATAAGTAATATCAGCAGTCAGTTTCTAACAAAAGTGCAGAAATGACCTATGAATAGTTGTGAATCTCATGCTCGGTAAGGATTAGAACTTCAGTTATTATGTTTTCAAAATGAGTATCAAAGTAATTTGAAGAGATTAAGAGTTCAATTCGACGCTTAGTTCTTATGATGTGTGTGGGAGTTGTTAGTTGCATACAGAGTGTAGGTTTTATTGAAAATGGGAGGTGAAATAAATAAATAGACCACGTGTTTGATTAAATTTCATATAATTGCGCAGTTAATCGAAGGGCAAATTTAAGTCTGAAAATAGTGTTATATTTGATTCAATAAGTGCATAAAGAGCATTTTTGAATTAAATAAATGGAAGAGAATCAAATCTAATCCCAATCACTGAAAGAAAGACATTCTATTAACCTTTTTCAATACATTAAAGCCATTTTGACCTTTTTTCATATAAAATATACAGAGAGAAATGGGGTTGCTTACTTGGCTCTTTGGCTCATAATATTGAGTCCAGACCTAAGGAACTTTTTTCACAAGAAAATCAACCAAAATGGGTTGTTTGTTGAGAAACTTTTAAAAATGACTATTATTTGGACATAATTAGAGATCTATAATAACACTTGAGTATTTATAATTTATAGCTATTGTTTGACATGTCGAGCTTCGAAAAAAAAAAAATCTCGCCTCTCTCCCCATCTCTCTCTTTCTCTTGCTCTTCCGCTCTCTCGCCTCTTCTTTCTCTCTCTCCCTTTTTGTATTTTGTATTTTCACTCATATCTCTTTTTTGTATTTTATATTGGCGAAATGGTCTGGTGGACCCTTGTACTTGTATCGATTTGTATTGTGGACCCTTCTACTTACTCCTTTGTCATCTGGACCCTTGAACCCATCGAAACACAACATTTTAAACACATTTTTCGACTTGGTCTGGTGCGTGTTGCACAAACACTTACACGTTGGCTAAATAAAAAACTTTTTAATCCACGTAAGAAACTCTCAGTCCACATAAGCAGTGACTAGTATGAACAAAGAAAATTAACTTTTCATTGTTCATCTAGATACTTCATCTTCTCCCACTTCTCCCGCGAAGAACTCAGTCATTGCGGCAATTTCCCCTTCTACGACGAACTCATATGCTCAGTTTGTATTCATGTTTTCCCCCTCCCTATGATAGTCAAGAGGAGATCCCTCATGCCTATAAAAGACAATACAAGAGGAGATCCCTCATGTCTTCTATGGAGCTATTCTAATGGAAAGGACAAGAGGAGATCCCTCATGTCTACTCATAGTAAGGTAGGGGAGATCCCCCATGCTTCCTAATGATATGAAAAGATTATGACTATGATTAATCTGTGGGAACTATGCTTAGCACCGAGAGGACAAGAGGATATCCCTCATGTCCCATACCTATGTGCCCCCATAGGATGTCTTGAATAGACCTTTGATTAGCTAGTGGATCCACATAAGCTAAGAAGTTCATGGTCCTACCTTGGCAAGTAGGACACCTCTTTTCGGTGTGGGGTAGACACCGGATTCCATGTTGATAGCTCACATGGTCTTACATGTCGGTTAAGGCTTTTCCCCACAAGTTAATGAACAAGTGTTCTCATGATGAAGTAAAGAAAAGAAAGAAAGATGATTTAGCTTGCGTTGGCCTTGATATATGCTTTATGTTTCATGTTTCTCATGTTTATCATGTTTTTAGCTTGGCCATTGCATGTCATGATTATGTCTCTCTCTAGCATGACTTATGTGTTTATGTGCATTGCTATCATACTTAGTACTTAATTGTGCTAACGCATACTCTTGCCTACATTAACTTCTTTGGTGTAGGACGTGGCGATTCACCTTCCACTCGTGGCTAGAGCATTGACTTAGAGTTGATAGAAGACTTGGTGAGTCCTCATCCGTCCGAGGACATAGCCTAGTTGTTCTTATTTTCATGTCTTTCCTTATGTTGGATATTGTATTGGGCTGCGTCCCTATCACTTTTATTCATATTCTATGATATTAGAAGGCTTTGAGACATGAGTTGTAGACTTCCGCTGTTTTGAGTAAAGCTTGATATAAAATGCTCTTTTGAACTCTTATTTCTCTATTATCTTGTATGTTATGTATGCTAAGGGCTTGTATGAGGCCTCTCGGGGTCTTGTACGCCGTGTTACATCTAGGGCCTACCCTGGATCGTGACAAACTTGGTATTCAGAGCGCAAGGTTTTAGAAAGATCCTAGGATGTCTCATAAGCCGCGTCAAGTAGAGTCTTGTTCATGAGTGTGAAGCGCGCCATATTTATGAATGAGAGGTTATAAGACGTTTAAGAAATTCCACTTCTTTCATTACTCTTAAGTCGTGCCATAGAGTTTAACTCTATATATCTCTCTCCTAATCCCTATGCTACGCGTTTCAGGATGTGGCGACCTGAAGAGCTTACGCTAGGAGAAACATGGGAGAGAATGTGGAACAAGAAGCTCCTCCTCAAGCTTCTCAAGTTCCGGTCGACCCTTTGGCGGAACAAGTGTCTAATGCGGAGTTTAGAGCTGCTTTCCAAGTGTTGGCTCAAGCCGTGACGGCCCAAGCCAATAGAGAGGTGGTGGCTCCCGTGAACCCAAATGTGGGTACGGAGGCATCAAGAGTGAGGGACTTTACGAGGATGAATCCTCCGGAATTCTATGGCTCTAAGGTTGAGGAAGATCCTCAAGATTTCATTGATGAAGTATACAAGGTGCTGATGATTATGGGTGTGACGCCGGAAGAGAAAGCGGAATTGGCTGCTTATGAACTCAAGGGTGTTGCCCAAATTTGGTTCAATCAATGGAAGAGTGAGAGGGCGGTTAATGAGGGTCCTCTTGATTGGGAGAAATTCAAGGTTGCTTTCCTTGATAGGTTCTTCCCTCTTGAGAAGAGAGAGGCTAAGGTGCTTGAGTTTATCAACCTTCGACAAGGAAATACGAGTGTGAAAGAGTATGCATTGAAGTTCACACAATTGGCAAGATATGCTCCGTCCATGGTTGTCGACCCTAGGGCAAGAATGAGCAAATTTGTGTCGGGAGTATCCGATATGTTGGTGAAAGAGTGCCACACCGCCATGCTTGTGCATGACATGGATATTTCTCGCCTCATGGTTTATGCCGAACAAATTAAAGAAGAAAAGCTTAAGGAAAGGTCTAGGGAGACCAAGAGGGCTAGGACTGGAGATGATAATTTCTCACATTCAATTTCCGATGGGCATGATCGTTTTAAGTCTCGACAAAGGTTTCCCGGTCAAGATTCCTCCAATGATCCACCTAAGTTCAACAAAGATAGGGTGTCTAACCCTAAGCCTCAAGAAGGGAATGGTGGTGGATTCTCATCGACCACTTGTGCTAAGTGTGGAGGGAAGCATGAGGGCAATTGTCTAGCCAGATCTAATGCATGCTTTGGTTGTGGCAAGACGGGTCACAAGATAAGGGATTGTCCCTTAGTGGTTAGGAAGGAGGAAAATAATCGTCGATGGACTCAACCTCAAAATTCATCGGGTTCAAGTGCTCAAAAGCAAAACCGATTCTATGCACTTAAAACTTGTCATGAGCAAGAGGATTCCCCAGATGCGGAAATTGGTAAGTTATGATCCTTTAGCTTGTGGTTATGCGTTGATTAATGTTGGGTGTTTGATTGGCTATGATAAAACTCCATGTGTGGTTAGAGTGTTTAAGGTCGACTTTGAAATCCTTGTAGAAACTTCTTAGGTGTTTAGTTGTATCAATGGTTTTGTGGTTGTTGAGGTCTTGGGTATTATGATTGGATTAAGGGAGATGGATTCGGGAGGATTAGAAGGGTTTGCTCCCAAGGGGGGGGGGGAGATAGTGTATTTTTTGATTGGTAAGTGTGGGAACTAATTTGCCGGAAGGAGTTCCTTGTTCTGGTTGTTATATGAGAGGTCGGAGGTGATGTGATGTCCTAGTATCCCTATCTTTCTTTTCTTCTACCTTCGGGTCTAGTTGAGGCCCTAGTTCCTCATGGTTCATTCTTTTGGTCTCATGTGTCATAGTTGATTTTCATGATTCCTTGGATTATGCATGTTCATGAAAGAGTCTTATATGATAATGTGCATTTGAGTATGAGTTGTATAAAGTCTTCATGATATGATGTGTTGATCATGCTTTAGATTGGAGTTGATGTTTCCTCCTCGGATATGTGCACTTATGTGATTGCATGCTAGGTTGGGTTGTTAGTCTGTGTCTATTACCCTTCTCAAGGTGTCTTGATTCTCATTTGAGGACGAATGTTCCCAAGGGGGAGATATTGTAACACCCCAAGCTTCCAAGGGATTTTAAAATGCAGAACTCACCTGAAGACAGACCTACGGACGCCACCTATGGGCCGTAGATGGATTGACGGGCCATAGGTGGGGACCGTCAATGGCACTGTGAAATTTGAAGATTTCCAAGTTTCTGAACTTTGACCTACGGGTAGCAGGACGGTTCGTAAGTCGAACGACAGTCCGTAGAAAGTAACCGTAGATGACCCCAGACTTAGCCAAACTCCTTAAACTCAGGCAGTGATCTACGGTTGTGGTGTACGGTCCGTAGATGGACCTACCAACAGTAAATCGAGACCGTCGTTGCAGGGTCCCCAGATACCAACTCTCTGAATCTTTTGACGGTTCAACAGGACAGTCTGTCAATGGATGTACGGACCGTAGTCCTGTCCGTCGATTGGCCCCGACAGTTTTTAATTAAGGGCTTTTTGATCTTTTACCTAATTGTTTACCTATTAAGCTAAGTCAGTTATACCCTTAATCTAAGACCTATAAATACTTTCTAAGCCTAATTCCTTTAATTCTAATTCATTCCAAAATTCTCCTATATGAAATATTTCTCTCTCTAAAAAGAAACTCACTCAACTCTCAAGGAAGAAGAAGAAGCTTGAATCCTCCATTGAAGACCTTCAATCTTCTCCAATTTCTTGTGGACTGCTTTGAGGTATGATAGTATTCACCATTAGGAGTCCTTTCCTCCAATGGGTCCTTCCTCTTCTTCATGATTTTCAAAGGTTTATGCTAACCCAATTGAATTAGGGTTTGTGATCAATCATTGTGGGTTCTTCAATTATGATTCCAATTATTGATTTTATGATTCCTAGTGCATGATTTAGCGTGATAAAGTAATTTAGTGCCCGAATTAGCGTGAATTACATGATTTGATGCAAAGATTGCATAAACCCCAAGATCCCAAGCTAATTCTCCCCAAATTGATAATCGATGCTTTGATTGTTGGGTTGAGATATGAATTGATGAAGTTTGTGAATTCTCTATGAGATTATGCATGAAGTATGAATGGATTAAGGATAATTTTTATGAAATTAGCATGATCAAGTTAAAAGCATGATTTTCCTCTAACATGTGGGTTTCTTCAAATATGGTCAATTTGACTTGTTTATGATTTTCTAAGTATGGGCTTGCATTTAATTGGGAATTTTATGAACTCACATGAATTCTATGATTTATGAATTATGAGCATGATGAACTAAGTAAAGAAGAAGCTAATGAACTTATGCATGTTTCATATGAGCTAAATGATGAATTAAGGGTGTTTTGAGATTGAAGTGCCAAAGTTTATGACATGTAGATATTGATGATGAATTATGAAAGGATTTTCTTAACAAGGAGAATAGGGAGTAGATTCAATGAAAGGAACAAAGGGAGATACCTCATGTTTTCCCCCTCCCTATGATAGTCAAGAGGAGATCCCTCATGCCTATAAAAGACAATACAAGAGGAGATCCCTCATGTCTTCTATGGAGCTATTCTAATGGAAAGGACAAGAGGAGATCCCTCATGTCTACTCATAGTAAGGTAGGGGAGATCCCCCATGCTTCCTAATGATATGAAAAGATTATGACTATGATTAATCTGTGGGAACTATGCTTAGCACCGAGAGGACAAGAGGATATCCCTCATGTCCCATACCTACGTGCCCCCATAGGATGTCTTGAATAGACCTTTGATTAGCTAGTGGATCCACATAAGCTAAGAAGTTCATGGTCCTACCTTGGCAAGTAGGACACCTCTTTTCGGTGTGGGGTAGACACCGGATTCCATGTTGATAGCTCACATGGTCTTACATGTCGGTTAAGGCTTTTCCCCACAAGTTAATGAACAAGTGTTCTCATGATGAAGTAAAGAAAAGAAAGAAAGATGATTTAGCTTGCGTCGGCCTTGATATATGCTTTATGTTTCATGTTTCTCTTGTTTATCATGTTTTTAGCTTGGCCATTGCATGTCATGATTATGTCTCTCTCTAGCATGACTTATGTGTTTATGTGCATTGCTATCATACTTAGTACTTAATTGTGCTAACGCATACTCTTGCCTACATTAACTTCTTTGGTGTAGGACGTGGCGATTCACCTTCCACTCGTGGCTAGAGCATTGACTTAGAGTTGATAGAAGACTTGGTGAGTCCTCATCCGTCCGAGGACATAGCCTAGTTGTTCTTATTTTCATGTCTTTCCTTATGTTGGATATTGTATTGGGCTGCGTCCCTATCACTTTTATTCATATTCTATGATATTAGAAGGCTTTGAGACATGAGTTGTAGACTTCCGCTGTTTTGAGTAAAGCTTGATATAAAATGCTCTTTTGAACTCTTATTTCTCTATTATCTTGTATGTTATGTATGCTAAGGGCTTGTATGAGGCCTCTCGGGGTCTTGTACGCCGTGTTACATCTAGGGCCTACCCTAGATTGTGACATGCGCGAGGGTATAACAACTCAAATACCAATCCGCCCAGCCAACTAGCAACTCCCGGGGACACCTGCCCCGCCAGTAGAGTGCGCAGGAGCATATATCTCAAGTATCTCATATCCAATCAACCAGCCAGCTAGCCACTCCTGGGGGCACCTGCCCAGCTAGTAGAGTGCACGGGGGCTTATCAACTCCGAAGAGGATCTCAATTTCCAAGTCATTGTGGATCGACGTCCACTACCAATCAATACCACCACCAACACCAAGCCAGAAACACTCCAGACCCCATAAAACACACCCCTCTCCGGTAATGCATCGGAGCCACATAAATGGGGAGAAGAAACAGAAGGGATATCAAGCAACACAACAACCTAAGCTAGGGTTCACACTATTAGACCCAAGTTTGCTAATCTGGTCTACAAGGAGCTAGTCCATCCGAAACGACGTCGGAAACATACCACAGTCACAAGGTGCATGGGTCTTAGGCAACGCTAGTCTATCCTAGACTAAGGCCTAAACATACTCCAAAAATCAACAATCAACCAGATAAAACATAAGGCATGCAACAACACGCAAGCAGCCCCCCTATCAGCATGATAATACCCTCGAAACAACGGAAAATCACCCTAAATCATGGTTCAAGAGAAGAAGAAAAGGAATACTAGGTATCCGCCCCCAATTCACACCAATCATCATGAATTCACACATTCATGCTCAATCTAAAAGGAAGGAAGCCGTAACCTACTAGAAGGCCGAACGCACGCACTCCAAATCACCCCGTTGGAGCTTTTCCTTTCCGAACGACCTCGGAATGTTGTCACACTATCAAAAATAGAATCACAACATCATCACTGTCCTTTAGACACCAAAATCATCAAAATCGGAGATAGGCCAATTTCGGAGTCAAAATAAGGAAATGTGGGACCCGCTTCGGAATTTCCAGAATTGACTCCTGAAGAGGTCTAAAACACTCCCCCGAACTGTGTTCCAAAACAGAACACAATTCGGGGCTCGGAACAGCCACATGCAACAACATGCAAAACTATACAACTAAAATCACAAAACCAACTATGGCAGCCCACAAATACACAAATTTACCTTAAACAAGGACCTCCTGGCACTATCCGATCAACTAACCTCGTAGCCATGACAATTCCAGACACCTGGGACTTCGAATCGCCAAAAACCAATTTATATCGAGAGAGAACTGATTTCAAACTTCCACTAAAAGGCTGATCGCATCTGGTTTTTATTTAAAAGACCAGACGCATCATACCTCTACGAACACGGCCACACTCCCGCGAACGCAGAGGGGAGACATCCAGACCTCCGCGAACGCTGAAACTTTCCAAAGAGGAACCCAAACCTCCGTGAAAGCGGATACCCTTCCGTGAAAGCGGATGGGAAACTCCCAGACCTCTGCGAACGCGGAGAAGAGAGAGACAGAGCCCCGTGAATGCGGAGAAGGAACAGGTCTGCAACATCAGCTGCTGCACCAGTTGAGTTTTGGTCTTTGCCAAAACTCCGACGGGGTGCTCAGAATTCGTTCGGAACCCCGTGCACGCAAACAAGATATGCTACCCTATCAAATTCGACATTCCAGACTCAATGGCACAGTCAAAATTTCTATACGAGGTCGTTTCGACAAAAAGTGGGTCTACACCCCAAATGCCATTTTTGCCAAATTCCACAAAGGGCATCAAAATTAGACCAGAAGCCCCGGGAAGCGCATGAAGGGTCATTCGAGACCAAACTCAGCATTTCGGAACTAACCGCACTGATGAAATTCTCATCCAAGAGCGTTTACGAAGAATGTTGACCAAAGTCAAACTTATGCCAAATTTCAAAGGCTAAAGCGCCAAATGGCCCCAAAGTCACACCGAAAGCCTCGAGACTTGTTTCAACCATGCTACTAGCCTAATTTAGCCATTGTGGAGCTGATGGAACCATCAGAATTCCCTTCTGAGGTCGTTTACATGAGGTTATGACCGAAATCAACTTTTCAAGTTTCAAAAGCTCTAAAACAGGAAAACGGGCATAAAACCCAAATGAATGACTAGGCGATCGAACAGTCAGTGGAAGTAAGTCATAAATGACTTGGGGTCGCTACATGAACGCTCTAAATGATGAAAGAAGGAATTAACTCAAAAATGAACAGGAGAGTCTTTACAAGAACAATTATTAATAAAATTAGTATTCAATGAATTTAATTGCAATATAAATGTTACATGAATATGATAGATAATTAGATGTTTTTAGTATATTTTGATATAAAATAGGAGCAAAATGGCAATCTAACTTTGATTTTTATATATATATATAATAAGTATATTATAAAATAATATAGTATAATACATAATAATAATATAATATGACAATATGAGTAAAATGATCCTGTCAGGTACGTCGGGTGGTAGTCCGCCATAACGACTTAGATCTAGCAATCGAAGTACCCGTACAAGGGACATACAACAGAAATACAAGAGAATTTTCTTCTAGTTTTGATGACTGCATGGAACGGGTCAAATACCCTTTTACTCGAGCAAGGGGCCTGTCAAGATCATAATACATACTCAAGTTGAGCCCATGTGTCTAGCAGTTCTAACCGGGAAAAGATCATCCTTTTTCTCCATCTTTAACAGGCTTAACATCAACCGACTTGCTAAATAGAGCCACTAAGGCAAAGCCAACAAGAGTAGTACTAAGATCTGACTGTACCACCATCTCGAAACCAAGTCAAGAAAACCGGATAGAAAATTCCTTCATACTTAGATTGAGTTTAGATTTCTTTCATGGTAGGTATATAAGAGAAGTTAGATATTCAACATAGACATGGAATCCTTTAACCGGACATAGTCACGGCTTAGGAGAGATAAGAGAAAACAAAATTAAAATAGTACCTTTCAGGCCGAGATCCTAGGCCAGATGCCTTCAAAGTTGAAGATTTTATATTTTTTGAGAAATTTTATACAAGAGAGTGCTTTACAGTAGAGAGAGAAAATAAAACTTAGAAAGGAAAAGCTTGCTTACAACTGAGGACGAATGGTCCTATAAATAGAAAAAAAAACTTTATCTACAGGAAATAATGGGCCCGACATCTGGGTACCTAAACAGTCTTTCTACTGTTTATGAATAGTATGACTACTGTGCATAGTGTCTATCTACTCGTTGGCTGAGTCAGTCTTCACTATTCTTCTTTTGACTTATCCATCTTTATTCTTTTCAAGAGCATCATCATTGCTCGTCTCACTTCTCATTGAAGTGTCTGATATTTCATATTGATTAATATTATGAAGCAAATTTCTCTTTACTTCTTCTAAGTATCTGTTTATCATTTCTTCTTTGTCCCCATCCTGAACCAAATTTTTTCGGGCAATGTGCCGTACTGAACTATCGTCCACAACTTCCTTCATAGGTGCTGCTGCATATTCTTGGATTTTTGTTTCAATAGAATCCAAGAGCTCTTGGCCAAACAAAATCTTTGTTTTAAGATCTTTCTTCATCAATTTATCCCAGAAATTATTATAAAAAGTTCTATATAAACACGGGATTTGATCCTCTGTGAAGCCCAGTTCTGGAGTCCATTTATGAATCCATGGTATCGAGAACTCAATAAAGAAATATATCTGATCAATTCTTTCTAAACAACATATATGATCTGCATGGTATAGTTCATTTAAGAACGGTGATACTTTCGCCCATTCTTTATATAATTTCAAGAATGGTTCTGGTAAAATTGAGACAGTTGGACCGTGGTATGACCACCAATCTAAAAACCAATTTGGAATAGTTCATTCGAATATCTTTGAACATATTTTGATAAACCAAGTATGTTTGTGTTTATCATTGTTATAATAAAGAACTTTATTAAATGCCTGGATATAATCCCAGTAAGTAAAATTCATCCTGATTTTATTAAGGCTTATCTGCCTTTCCTTCATTGTGGAGATTCCCCAATCTTCAACAGATATAATCTGTTTGATAATTATCTTTGAAAAGTTATAAACATTTTCATCCGTGTTATAACCGGAAAAGTGCTGAAAATCTGCACTTCCTGTTCTTTCAGAATTGTTTCATAATAAGAACGGGTTTTGTATGACTCACCCGGATAGTATAACCCATTGATTAAGTACCGCTGGAATATCTTCCATGGTTCCTCTTTTCTCTGAATCTCAGAGTTTTCAACAAGAGATATTATTTCTCTTTTTGTTACCTTTTCATAGGATTTGATATCATCGTTATCCTCTTTAGCAATGGAAGCAAATGTATCACTTTGCTTCTGAGCATTTAAAAATGCTTGTAGATGTCTGTATAATGGATTATCTTCTGGAATATCTTCCAGATGAATTGACGAGCTTGATTGAGATATCCTCTCATTTACTAAGCTCTTTGATCCCATTTGTATAACTGGGGAGCTTGATGAAGACCCGTATGACGATCCTTGTGGTGATCCTTGAGAATAGGATCTTGGCTGTTGCGGGGATGATCTTCCCCCTCGCCCTCTTCGTCTGCCTTTAACCCAGGGCGGGTTCATCCTGCATACATAACAAGTTGTTTTAGTTCGATAATTCTTCATAAATAGAACTATCTCTGACTTCATCGTCGGATATAACATATTCTCCAAACTCAAATACAGAGAATTCTTCTCTGAGGAGATTATCAATGAATTTATCAAGAATGATAATTTTTAGGTCCTTTGGACAAGGGATTATTTTCAATATCGTAATCAATAATTCGTCTTCTAGATGAAAAGTATAGTAAGACATTATTGAAGGTATTCGCGAGATAAGAAGTCTGGCAGAGAATTATCACTTCCCTTCTTATAAAGTATTTCAAAATCAAAAGGGGCAAGCTGTGCCTACCACCTTGCGAATATTATTTTAGACGCGTCATGTTTAAAATCTTTACTAAACATAAACTTAACGGATTGAGCGTCAATTTTTATTATAAACTTGTGATTGTATAAATTGTCCTGAAATTTCAAGACACATTTGACTATTGTTAACATCTCATGAGCCACAGTAGCATATTTTTTCTGGGCTTCCGTCCATTTACCTAAATGAAATCTTATCAGATATTCACTATTATCATGAGGGTTAATCTTCTTTAATATCCCTTCGTAACCAATATTGGACGCATCTGTCTCTATAGTTTTTTGCCATGCAGGATTAGCAAGAGTTAAACAAGGCAAAGACTTAACACGATGTTTAATATCTTTAACTAAAGCAGTATGACTGCTAGTCCAAGGTTCTTTATGCCCTTTCTTCAACCTATCATAGAGAGGTGCTAAATCACGAGACAAATTCTTATAGAAAGGGGAAATGTAATTTAAACTTCCCAAAAATCTCTGCAGCTGAGTTCTATCAGTAATAACATCAGGAAATTTTGATGCAAACTCAATTGATCTCTGAATGGGAGTAATCTTCCCTTGACAAATGTGATGACCTAAAAATCGGACTTCAGTTTGAAACAAACTCATTTTGGATTTAGATATGACTAAACCATTTTGTATAACAATTTTCTTGAAAATATCAAGATGCTTTATATGCATTTCAAAAGTTCTAGAAAATACCAAAATGTCATCAATATAGACAATGATAAAATCTAAATAAGGGTTGAAAATATTATTCATAATTTTCTGAAATTCAGACGGGGCATTTTTCAAACCAAAAGGCATAACGTTCCATTCATATCGCCCAAAAGGAAAATTAAAAGCCGTTCTATAAGAATGCTCTTTGAATATTTGAATCTGCCAATATCCTGATTTCAAATCAAATTTTGAAAATAAATTGGCGTCGTATAATCTTGCAAGTAAATCTCTTTTGTTTGGGATCGGATATCTGATCCATTTTAAAAATTTATTTAAAGGTTTGTAATTTATTACTAACCTAGGAATGCCACGTTCCTTTTCTGCAGCATTATTAGCATAAAAAGCAATGCAAGACCAATGAGACTTAGAGGGTTTTATCAGACCCTTTTGCAGCAAATTATCAATCTCCTTTTTGCAGAATTCAACCAATTCGGCATTCATTTGGCAAGGTCGAGACTAGGTAGGAATATCATTCTCAGAAAAATCATCTTCATAAGGAAGAGTAACAATATGCCTTTTTCTATTTCAGAAAGCACTAGGATGATCAGCACAAATATCAAAAGTAATTTGTTCAGAAATCAATTTAATTTTTTTCTGAACTTTACCAGATTTAAGAGTATCAAAAATATTCATGCTAAAACATTCAAGTTGTAATGAATCAACATGCTTTTGCTTTATATCTATTAAAGCACTTATTTCTCTTGATACTGGATTAGTAACAAAAGTGTAACTTATTTTTCTGTCGTTATATCCTGCTGAAAATCCTTTAGCTTCATGTGGGTAAAGGGATAAATAACATTAATAAAAGGGTTCCAAGTATAATTAGAGGGTATAAGTGATTTTTCACCAAGAAAAAGAAATGCGGGATGTAAACTTTATTTTGGCAGATACGCGTATTAGGCAGTTTATACTTTATATCTAAAGCATGTCCGGAGGCGGATTTGACCACATGCGTAGTTTTTTGAAAATATTTTGTGGGAACCAGTCCCTCTTGAATGCAGCTAACATCAGCTCCATTGTCAATCATAGCAATATCAGTTATCGAGAAACTATTATCAATTAATATAGTACATTTAACATACCATTTGTGAGCTGTTCTAATCTGCATCATTCCTAAAAATAAATCAGTTTTCGGATTAAAATCCTCACAATCTTTTGATTCAAAATCCAGTGGTTCCTTTTCAAGGACAACACATTTTCCTTTGTTATTAGATGACTCAGTTGGAGAATTGTTTTTCTCAACCTGAGTTATCCTATGATCGCAAATCATTTGATTTTGTTTAAGGGATTTAATCTCCCTTTTAAAATTCTCAATTTCATACTTTAAATCATCGAAAGAGGAATCTCTCAACGGAGTATTTTTATTATTAAGACGGTTATTAACCTCCATAAGAGAATAAGGAGCCTGATATTCAAAGCTTTTTGGTTTTTCAAAATGTTTTGAAGTGCTTGATCCAGAATTATCAGCTAGATCAATGATTTTTTCATGAAGTTTATTATCAGTTACTTCTTTTAAAAGTTCTATCACATTGTCAGATGTAATAGTTTGAACATTCAAATCTTGAAATTGAGATTGTAATTTATAAAATTCATCATTTTCACAAACACAAGTATCACCTTTGTAGGTATTGCAAGTATTATCACAAACCTTTTCTTCATCAGAAAGATTGAGTAAATCGACTTCGGCTTCCGATTCAGATGATGATTCATAATCGGATTCAGAACCAGAAGTGTATAACAATCCATAGATCTTTTCATGATGATCTCCTTCAAGTTCTAAAGCTTTTAGCTTTTCAAGTTTACAGTTTGGCGCTATATGACCAAATTTTTCACATCTATAACACTTGATATATGCAAGGTCCTTTTTAGATCTGTTTTTAGCAATTCTTTTGGATTTATGGTAGCTTTTTCTAGCTTCCCGTTCTTCTTTAGATCTTCTTCGAGATCTCTTCTTCTTATAAGGACTATCAGAGGAGGAATATTTATGATACTTATCCTTTTTCTTTTTGCTATTAGCAAAGACTTCAGGTAAACCAAACTGGGTACAAAAATCTCCTAATTGATTTTTCTCCTTAAGCTTGTCTATCTTCAGCTGTCTTGATAATCTTAGCTCGCTACACAAGTTCAATCCTTCTTGTGTGCAAACGCCTATCAGTTTACCATAGGTATAATCACCATAAGGAATTTCTACCAAATTTCCTCTTAGAGTCTTTCTGACCCTTTCAGCAAATAAAGAAGGAAGGCCATCTATAAACTTCGCTTTCCAATATTGTAACTTATTTTCGGGTAATTCCATAACTCGACTCATGAAAGTGTCCTTATACCACCTAAATTCACCCAAGGTCCTATATCTAAGACTGTTTAGTAATGTACGAACAGTTTCGTACTGGTTGGTGAATCTTCCATTAAAATGTTCTAAAATACTTAGAACAAGGGTATACACCGCATCTTCTCTGTTTGCAACAAGAGCCATACCAAGGTTATCAACACTTTCTTCTGGCGCCCTAGCATATATAACCATTTCCTTTTCTTCCATAGACAAGCAATTATCCCACCAGCCTCGAAGTTGGCCAGTAAAACCTGCAACAATCATTTTGCAAATATTCCTATCTGTATTTTGCACACTTCTACAGATAGTGGCATACATAAGCATACGATGAACCAGGATAGTAAGCTGTCTATCCATTAAGCCATCAAGATTCCATTCATAAATCTCAGACCCGTTGTATGATGTATTGGTCTGATTCCAATCTCGTTCCTGGATTAAAACATCTTGAGGAGTAGGTCGAGGATAATAATAAGTTTGCATGCGATGTTTATTAGCATACCTACTATTTCCTTTAAAAAACCCTTTGAGTTTATTAAACTCTGATGAAATCTCATTTTTGTGATCAAAAGTAGTTTCAATATTTTCAGCGAAATCTTCAGAAAGATTTATTGGTTTTAAACTTAATCCTGAAAACTTTTGATTTATACGAGAACACTTTTTATCAAGAAGTTCTTCCAAATCATTTAAAAATTTAAACTTAAAACCCTGAATCTCAAGAGGTCGTTGAATATGAGCAAGAGCACTTGGAGCATCTGGTTTGCTTCCTGAAGTAGAGGCAACATCATATACCTTTTTGTTAGTACTCATCTCTTTTATCAAAATGGTTAATTCATCGAGTTTTTTTATCAAGGGAACTGATATGTTCACCCAAAACTTTTGCATAAAGACTCAAATAATTATTTTGAGAAATAAGTTTATTTATTTCAGCTATACTAATCGTAGCGACATCATTTTCAATAAATCTTTCAAAAGCCTCAAAAGTAATACCTGTATTATTAGGTAGAATAAAAGATGATTGAGGAGGGTAAATGGCTTTATTAATATTTCCACTCCCATCTTTATAAGATCTTTCCAAAACATTAACATATAAAGGAAGATAAGTGGTTATAAACCAAGGAACAAAGTATATAATTTGATTATGTAATACACAAGTTTCATAAAATTCTTCAGAAATGTTATGAAGATCCTCTTTACTATAAGTATCAAACAACCACTTTTTAAATTGGTTCCATTTTTTATCAAAGAATTCTTTTTGAATAAATCCTCTTGCCTGTGAACCAGGGCTAAAATCAATTTTGTGAGGATTTATTAAAAAAGAATTCTTTGATAAAAAATGGAACCAATTTAAAATGTGGTATAGTAAAGAAGATCTTCATAACATTTCTGAAGAGTTTTATAAAACTTGTGCGTTACATAATCAAATTATGTACTTTGTTCCTTGGTTTATAACCACTTATCTTCCTTTATATGTTAATGTTTTGGAAAGATCTTATAAAGATGGGAGTGGAAATATTAATAAAGCCATTTACCCTCCTCAATCATCATTTATTCTACCTAATAATATAGGTATTACTTTTGAGGCTTTTGAAAGATTTATTGAAAATGATGTCGCTACGATTAGTATAGCTGAAATAAATAAACTTATTTCTCAAAATAATTATTTGAGTCTTTATGTAAAAGTTTTGGGTGAACATATCAGTTCCCTTGATAAAAAGCTCGATGAATTAACCGTTTTGATAAAAGAGATGAGTACTAACAAAACGGTATCTGATGTTGCCTCTACTTCAGGAAGCAAACCAGATGCTCCAAGTGCTCTTGTTCATATTCAACGACCTCCTGAGATTCAGGGTTTTAAGTTTAAATCTTCAAATGATTTGGAAGAACTTCTTGATAAAAAGTTTTCTCGTCTAAATCAAAAGTTTTCAGGATTAAGTTTAAAACCAATAAATCTTTCTGAAGATTTCACTGAAAAAATTGAAACTATTTTTATCACAAAAATGAAATTTCACTAGAGTTTAATAAACTCAAAGGTTTTTTTTTAAAGGAAATAGTAGGTATGCTAATAAACCAAGCTTGCAAACTTATTATTATCCTCGACCTACTCCTCAAGATGTTTTAATCGAGGAACGAGATTGGAATCAGACCAATACATCATACAGCGGGTCTCAGATTTATGAATGGAATCTTGATAGTTTAACGGATAGACAGCTTACTATCCTGGTTCATCGTATGCTTATGTATGCCACTGTCTGTAGAAATGTGCAAAATACAGATAGGAATATTTGCAAAATGATTGTTGCAGATTTTACTGGCCAACTTCGAGGTTGGTGGGATAATTACTTGTCTATGGAAGAAAAGGCGATGGTTATAAATGCTAGGGCGCCAGAAGAAGGTGTAGATAACCTTGGTATGGCTCTTGTTGCAAACAGAGAAGATGCGGTGTATACCCTTGTTCTAAGTATTTTAGAACATTTTAATGGTAGATTCACCAACCAGTACGAAACTGTTCGTACATTACTAAATGGTCTTAGATGTAGGACCTTGGGTGAATTTAGGTGGTATAAGGACACTTTCATGAGTCGAGTTATGGAATTACCCGAAAATAAGTTACAATATTGGAAAGCGAAGTTTATAGATGGCCTTCCTTCTTTATTCGCTGAAAGGGTCAGAAAGACTCTAAGAGGAAATTTGGTAGAAATTCCTTATGGTGATTATACCTATGGTAAACTGATAGGAGTTTGCACACAAGAAGGATTGAACTTGTGTAGCGAGCTAAGATTTTCAAGAAAGTTGAAGATAGACAAGCTTAAGGAGAAAAATCAATTGGGAGATTTTTGTACCCAGTTTGGTTTACCTGAAGTCTTAGCTAATAGCTAAAAGAAAAAGGAAACGGAAAGCTAGAAAAAGCTACTGTAAATCCAAAAGATTTGTTAAAAGCATATCTAAAAAGGACCTTGCAGATATCAAGTGTTATAGATGAGGAAAATTTGGTCATATAGCGCCAAACTGTAAACTTGAAAAGCTAAAAGCTTTAGAACTGGAAGGAGATCTTCATGAAAATATCTATGGATTGTTATACACTTCTGGTTCTGAATCCGATTATGAATCATCATCTGAATCGAAAGTCAAAATCGATTTACTCGATCTTTCTGATGAAGAAAAGGTTTGTGATAATACTTGCAATACCTATAAAGGTGATACTTGTGTTTGTGAAAATTATGAATTTTATAAATTACAATTTCAATTTCAAGATTTGAATGTTCAAACTATTACATCTGACAATGTGATAGAACTTTTAAAAGAAGTAAGTGATAATAAAATTCGTGAAAAAATTATTGATCTAGCCGATAATTCTTGATCAAGCACTTCAAATCATTTTGAAAAACCAAAAAGCTTTGAATATCAGGCTCCTAATTCTCCTATGGAGGTTAATAACCGTCTTAATAATAAAAATACTCCGTTGAGAGATTCCTCTTTCGATGATTTAAAGTATGAAATTGAGAATTTAAAAAGGGAGATTAAATCCCTTAAACAAAATCAAATGATTTGCGATCATAGGATAACTCAGGTTGAGAAAAACAATTCTCCAACTGAGTCATCTAATAACAAAGGAAAATGTGTTGTCCTTGAAAAGGAACCACTGGATTTTGAATCAAAAGATTGTGAGGATTTTAATCCGAAAACTGATTTATTTTTAGGAATGATGCAGATTAGAACAGCTCACAAATGGTATGTTAAATGTACTATATTAATTGATAATAGTTTCTCGATAACTGATATTGCTATGATTGACAATGGAGCTGATGTTAGCTGCATTCAAGAGGGACTGGTTCCCACAAAATATTTTCAAAAAACTACGAATTTGGTCAAATCCGCCTCCGGACATGCTTTAGATATAAAGTATAAACTGCCTAATACACGTATCTGCCAAAATAAAGTTTGCGTCCCACATTTCTTTTTTTTGGTGAAAAATCAGTTATACCCTCCATTTATACTTGGAATCCCTTTTATTAATGCTATTTATCCCTTTACTCACATCGATGCTAAAGGATTTTCTGCAGGATATAACGACAGAAAAATAAGTTACACTTTTGTTACTGATCCAGTATCAAGAGAAATAAGTGCTTTAATAGATATGAAGCAAAATCATGTTGATTCATTACGACTTGAATGTTTTAGCATGAATATTTTTGATACTCTTAAATCTGGAAAAGTTCAGGAAAAAAATAAATTGATTTCTGAACAAATTACTATTGATATTTGTGCTGATCATCCTAGTGTTTTCTGGAATAGAAAAAGGCATATTGTTACTCTTCCATATGAAGATGACTTTTCTGAGAATGATATTCCTACCAAGTCTCGACCTTGTCAAATGAATGCCGAATTGATTGAATTCTGCAAAAAAGAGATTGATAATTTACTGCAAAAGGGTTTGATAAAACCCTCTAAGTCTCCTTGGTCTTGCACTACTTTTTATGTTAATAATGCTGCAGAGAAGGAACGTGGCGTTCCTATGTTAGTAATAAATTACAAACCTTTAAATAAAATTTTAAAGTGGATCAGATATTTGATCCCAAACAAAAGAGATTTACTTGCAAGATTATATGACGCCAATATATTTATAAAATTTGATTTAAAATCAGGATATTGGCAGATTCAAATATTCAAAGAGAATTTTATAGGACGGCTTTTAATGTTCCTTTTGGGCAGTATGAATGGAACGTTATGCCTTTTGGTTTAAAAAATGCCCCGTCTGAATTTCAAAAAATTATGAATGATATTTTCAATCCTTATCTAGACTTTATCATTGTCTATATTGATGACATTTTGGTATTCTCTAAAACTTTTGAAATCCATATCAAGCATCTTGATATTTTCAAAAAGATTGTTACACAGAATGATTTAGTTATTTCGAAACCAAAAATGAGTCTGTTTCAAACTAAAGTTCGGTTTCTTGGAGATCATACTGCCAAGGAAAAATTACGCCTATTCAAAGATCAATTGAGTTTGCTTCAAAATTTCCTGATGAAATCACGGACAGGATTCAATTGCAAAGGTTCTTGGGAAGTTTAAATTATATTTCCTCTTTCTATAAGAACCTATCTCGAGATTTGGCATCGCTGTATGACAGGTTAAAAAAGGGTTATAAAGAACCATGGAACGACAGTCATGCTGCGTTAGTTTAAGAAATTAAGCAAAGAATTAAAGCTTTGCCATGTTTAACTCTAGCCAATCCTAGCTGGCAGAAGATTATCAAGACAGATGCGTCTAACATTGGTTACGTTGGGATACTGAAACAAATAAATCCCAACGATAAAACTGAATATTTAATAAGGTTCCATTCATGTAAATGGACGGAAGCCCAGAAAAAATGTGCTACTGTGGCTCATGAAATGTTAACAATTGTTAAATGTGTTTTAAAATTTAAGGATGATTTATATATTCAAATTTTTTTGATAATAACTGACGCTCAGTCTGTTAAATTTATGTTTAGTAAAGACTTTAAACATGATGTGTCTAAAATGATTTTCGCAAGATGGCAAGCACAACTGGCCCCATTCGACTTTGAAATACAACATAAAAGGGGAGTTGATAATTCTCTTCCAAACTTCTTATCCCGAGAATACCTTCAACAATGACTCTGACTTATTATACAATGTTTTTAGAAGAAGAGTTACTAGTCACTATTCTAAAGGTTATACCTTTACCTCGTGATATGAAAACAATTATCATCGATAAAGTTATTGATTATCATATAAGAGAAGATTTCTCTATACACAACTGTTGGGAAGTCAACATAAGAGATGAATCGATATATGAATATCTATCGGAATAACCAAGTTAATTGCTATATATGCAGGATGGAATCCTCGAGTAGAGGCAGAGGCAGAGGAAGAGGAGGAAGATCATCTCCCCAGCAAAAAGCATATTCGCAAGGATCATCATATAGATCCTCTTCACACAATTCCCCAGTTATACAAATGGGAAAGAAGAGTTTAATAAATGAAAAGATATCTCAGCCATCTTCTTCTATTCATCTGGAAGATATTCCAGAAGATAGCCCATTATATGCACATCTACAGGCATACTTGGCCTCATAAAAGCAAAGTGATACTTTTGCTTCTATTGCCAAAGAGGATAACGATGATATCAAATCTTACAAAAAGGTAGCAAACCAAGAAATGATATTTCTGGTAGAAAACTCTGAGATTCAGAGAAAAGATGACCCATGGAAGATATTCCAAAGATATTTGATTAACGGATTATACTACTCGGGTGAGTCATACAAAACCCGCTCATATTATGAGACGATTCTGAAAGAAACATGAAGTGTAGAATTTCAGCATTTCTCAGGTTATACCGCTAACGAGAATGTTAATAACTTCTCAAAAATTATTATAAAATAAATTATATCCATTGAAGAGTGGGGAATCTCCACGATGAAAGAAAGGCAGATAAGCCTTAATAAAACCCGAATGAACTTTACATATTGGGACTATGTTCAGGCATTTAATAAGGCCCTCTATTATAACAATGATAAACACAAGCATACTTGGTTTATCAAAGTTTACTCAAAGATATTTGAACAAACTATTCCTAATTGGTTCATCAGCTGGTGGTCATACCACGGGCCGACAATGAAGATATTCCCAGACCCATTTCTAAAGTTATACAGAGAATGGACAAAGGTATCTCCCAATCTCAATGAATTATATCATGTAGATCATATCTGCTACCTGGAAAGAATTGATTAGATGTATTTTTTTTTATCAAATTTTCAATTCCATGGATCCATAAATGGACACTAGAACGGGGATTTACAGAAGAATAAATCCCCTGTTTATACAGAACTTTTTATAATAATTTCTGGGATAAATTAATGAAGATAGATCCCAAAACAAAGGCGATTTAAGGCCAAGAACGGTTGGACTCCATAAAACTAAAGGTCCAAGAATATTCGGTTATACCAGAAAAATGAATAATTGATGACACCTCGGTATGACACATAGCTTGGAAGATTTTCATTCAGGATGGCGATAAAGAAGAAATGATAGCTCGCTATCTAGAAGAAGTAAAGAAAAATCTACTATTGTCGATTAATCAGTATGAAAAATCAGACACTTCAATACGAAGTGAGGCAAGCACCGATGATATCGCCATGGATTCACAACCCATAGAACCCGAAGCAATGATATCGGAAGAGTCCTTGAAAAGGGCGGAAATACTGTTAGGAAAAATTAAGCAATAAAATATATTGCCAAGAGGAGATAAACTCGGCGACAAATGAACAAGGAACAAATAAGCTCCAGCACAGTAAATAAACTGTTCAGGGCCCCAATATAGGACCTACTTTTCCTGTAGATAGATTCTTTTTCTCTTATAAATAGGGTAGCTTATTTCAGTTAAGAGACAAGCTTTTTTTTTCTTAGTTTAAATTTTCTCTCTCTAGTGTAAAGCACTCTCTTGTATAAACTTTCTCAAATATATAAAATCTTCAACTTTGAAGGCATCTGGCCTGGGATCTCGGCCTGAAAGGTACTATTTTAATTTTGTTTTCTCTTATCTCTCCTAAGTCGTGACTATGTCCGGCTTAAGGATTCCATGTCTATGTTGAATATCTAACTTCTCTTATATACCTACCATGAAAGAAATCTAGACTCTATCTAAGTATGAAGGAATTTTCTATCCAGTTTTCTTGACTTGGTTTCGAGATGGTGGTACAGTCAGATCTTAGTACTACTCTTGTTGGCTTTGCCTTAGTGGCTCCGTTTAGCAAGCCGGTTGATGTTAAGCCCGTTAAAGATGGAGAAAAAGGGCGATCTTTTCCCGGTTAGAACGGCTAGACACATGGGCTCAACTTGAGTATGTATTATGATCTTGACAGGCCCCTTGCTTGGGTAAAAGGGTATTTGACCCGTTCCATGCAGTCATCAAAACTAGAAGAAAATTCTCTTGTATTTCTGTTGTATGTCCCTTGTACGGGTACTTCGATTGCTAGATCAAAGTCGTTATGGCGGACTATCGCCCGACGTACCTGATCTTGTATATATATATATAATTCAAAATATAAATAAGATATTATTATTGAATATTTAATTAATTAATTAAAATTTTAATTTATTGTAGGGGTAAAATAATAAGTACATTACAAATATATTTTAATTTACAATTTATTAATGATTCTTTTATTGTCTTTCTAATAAATAACTTACAATTCAAAAAATAATTAAAATATTATTATTTAATGTTTAATTAATTAGATGTTTAATTTAGCCTAAGGTAAAATGGTAATCTAACTTTTCATCTTTGGAGCTTCCCACTTTTAGTAATATATGATAATTTCAGCAAGTTACATGAATAAACTTTGTCGAAACTTCAAACTTTGATATATTTGACTTATGTAAGCTTGAAGATTTAAAAGACCATTGACAATTTTTACTAATGCATATAATGCAATATATGGTTAAAGAACAGATGTGTCTCGAGACTTAACGATTAACAATGGTAGAGAAAGAATTTAAAAAGCGCTATGATATATGTATATATATACTAGTTTCTGGACACGTGCGTTGCACGTGTATCCCAAGTAATTTTGTACAAGAGTTACATAATCATCTAAGATTATTGCAACATGTATTGAGTAACAAAAGACAAATTTTAAAAAAAGTTTCATGCATATGATACTTTTCTAGTTATTTGACAATTAAGTTCAATATGTGAATATGATATCTAAAAATCTTTAAAAAAATTCTTCAATGTTCATGCTGGTGTAAACACTACACCATTGCAACACCCATGATTATATTCAACATTACAAGAAAATAAAGCAAAAAAACAAGTTCGAAGAGAAAATTGTATAGTAAATAATAGATATTATAAACTATAGACCTTAATTAGATAGATAAATACAAGCATCAAAATGAAAAATAATTCTACCATTTTGACATGACTCGATTTCTCAGATCATGATGGCACCTACTATAACCCACCAGTAGGTAAGCCTAACCCCTAGCCCTGAACCAGAAGCAATGGGTTCTCAAGCGGAAAAGGAACCAATGAAGTAACAAACGAATATAAAGAGAAGAAGGAGGAATCAACATAGATATAACCAAGGAACCTTCCCCGAGACCTGTCATCAGTCGATATTCGGGCATCTAATCAGAATAAGAGTACAAGGCTTATACAAATACAAAATAGATATAGACAGTCTTCGAAAGCAAGTAAAGACTAGTCCTAGCCCAAAATAGATGGAAATCGGCAACTACGGACACCAGGAGCTCACCCAGTCTCTGAATGCAAGCTGCTCCGCACAAAGACCAATCACCGGCGATTACCCATACTATGATCTGCAGGGTGCAGAAGTGTAGTATGAGTACCAAACGAAGGGTACTCAGTAGGCATAGGCCGACTGAGCTCCAAAGATAAAGCAAGTATAAATAACATATAAACAAGGTAGGAACAACACCAGTAACTAAATAGGATCTAACACAGGGTAAAGTAGGAAATAGGAATAAAGAGCTAGGATACATGAAGAAAGGAAACAGAGTCAAAGAATGCACATGCAAACGCAAGCCACAACCTATTTACAATAACAGAGAACTATATGAGTCAACTAATTAAGAACGAAATACTGACTGCCATCGCTAATCACCTAAGAACTAATCCAACTGAACCCAACAGAAAGTACCAATAACAAATCCAGACTAAGACACCCTGTAGACCAACTACAAATACAACATAAGATAAATACAAGTATAATCGAATAATAACCGGCCGGACACCCATACCCCCGGAAGGTACAAACAATAACCAACATACCCCGACCCCCATAAATCCAGACGGTACACTCGTGCACAAGTTTAAATAAAACCCGAACATACCTCTATAAGCCTGACAGGTACACAGAAGAGCTAGACCTATGAGAACGAAGGAAACCCAACTCTGAAACGCAATAACCAGCCAACTCCAACCCAGTCAACAAGTCTGACTTCCAAAACGCACCGCCCAGCCAGGTAGCAACTCCTGGGGGCACCGGCATAGCCAGTAGAGTGCCACGGGGGCATAACAACTCCTCAAAAAGGCCCAGATATCCAATCGTCCAGCCAACTAACACTCGCGGGGGCCCTGCCTAGCAAGTAGAATGCACGTGGGCCATCAATTCCGAAGAGGATCTCAATATCTCAAATCCAATCGCCACCAGCTAACACTCCTGGGGACCCTACCTAACAAGTAGAATGCGCGGAGGCTATCAACTCCGAAGAGGATCTCAATATCTCAAATCCAATCGCCCAACCATCTAATACTCTCGGGGGCCTAGCCCAGCCAGTAGAATGCGCGGGGGCTCTCCACTCCACAGAGGATCTCAAGTTCCAAGTAACCATGGATCGACATCCACTACAAACCACATCACCATTGAACCGACCTAGAACCACCCAAACCCAGGAAGACACAACACCTCCGATGACACATCGGCACCACAGAAATTGGGAGAGAATCCAGAAAGACCACAAGCAACACAGAGCCAAAGCTAGGCTTATACTATCTGACCCAAGTCTACTATTCTGGTCTACAAGGACCTAGTCCATCCGAATCGACGTCAGATACATACCACAGTCAACAAGGTGCATGGGTCTAAGGCAACACTAGTCTATCCTAGACTAAGGCAAAAACATGCTCCAAACACAAGAAATCAACCAAACAAATCATCAACATGCCATAACACACAAACATCCCCCTATCAGCATGGTACTACCCTCGAAACATTAGTAAAAATCCAATGAAAGTAACGGGATCGACCCACAACAAGTGAAAATGCTAAAACAATGCAAGCATGCCACCACGAGCATCCAAACAAGGTACACACAATCAGAAATGTAATACCAAATCATGCCACATTACCAAGGCAATGTAAACTAACCTGGGATGCAATCGCTCCTTGAATACGGCCTCAGGCCCAACAATAGACAATAGACAATAAGGCATCACAAGCCTATCGCTAATCAGAAAGCGTAGTAGTCGAGAGATGGCCCAAAATCAAATAGGGGGAGAAATATCTTCTAGGATCGATGCCTTACCCCAAAATATAGCATCTTAGCTCCCCACGAGCACAACTAAGCTAAACCTACTTCTACGATGAGCCTCTAAGGTCTTAGGCACTAGCACAAGGTACACCATCTATAACAAGCCCTACCGAAAGCTACACCTAGCTATAAGGGCGGTACTTCACATGATAAAGCACCTAAGGCTCAAACCTAACCTAAGGCCATCAATACCAATCTTAAATAAGGATAATAACGCTAAGTCAATACCACAATCAAGACCCATAGCCTAATCTAAGGATTTCACGAGACTACTCTAGTCTAAGGCTCAACCGGGAACCAAAAAGTGAACTGGAAGGAGGCAAAACCTATACTCGGCAAGTACCAACCTAAATCACATCTAATTCATACTAAACCGTATCTAATAAAGCCCAGTCAAAGTGGGAGACCATAGCCTACCTCGAAGCCGATCACGCGTGCTCTGAATCCTCCAATTTGGAGCTTTCCACCTCCGAATCACCTCCAATGGCCTCCATACTAACTAAATATCGATCACCTTATCTATAGAGACATTTTGACACTAAAATCGCATTAATCAGAGACAGACCCAAAATTGGGTCTAAAATGGGATTGTGGGACCCGCATCGAGAATTCTGAAATTGACTCCGTGAAAAGGTACATTATACCTACCCGAACTTGTGTCACAAAATGGAACACAATTCGGGGCTCGGAACAGGCCGGAATTACAACATGGAACAAACTCACCATTAAAGAACACAAAAGAGAGCTGGCAGCAGCTTCAACGCAGAAATTACCTCAAACGGAGAGTACCCAACAGTCCCCGAGCCCTCCAATATGTGGCCACAAACGTCCCGAACGCGCTGGACTTTGAATCACCCAAAACTGAGCTAAAATGAGCAAGATATCACCAAATCAATATAGCCAAAATCTAGAACTCGAAAAGAGCTACAGCAGTCTGGTCTATTGCGATTTTACCTCGATTGACGTGCACCCGACAACTTCCGATCACTCTACCGCGAAGCAACCATCAAAACGAAGCTTCCACACTTTGAATCGCCTAATTTGGCCAAGAAATGAGAGAGATATGGGGTTTTGAAGTTTGGGAGAATGACTGATACTTCTGCTATATAAGTAGCAGAAATCTAGTTGCTATAAGGCTGTTTTTAGTCGCTAAAAGTCCCATTTCTAGTCGCTCAAAGCCTGCACCAAATATAAGCACTTTTGGTATTTTTCAAAGTTTTTGAACGGACCCTCGGATTTCGTTCGGGACCCGATGAAAATAAACCAGATATTGTACCCCACTAAATTCGACATTCCGGACTCAATGGCGCAGTAAACATTTCCATACGAGGTCATCTTGACTAAAAGTGGGTCCCACACCCATGCGCCATTTTTAGCCAAAATCCAAAATGGAGCTCGAAATGAGCCCGGAAGCCTCGGAAAGTGCACGAAAGGTTGTCCTAGACCAAACTCGACATTCCGAACCTAACCGCTCTGATGAAATTTTAATCTGAGCACGTTTACCAAGAATGTTGACCGAAGTCAAATTTAGGCCAAAGCTTAAAGGCTAAAATGCCTAATGGTTCAAACTCGCACAGAAAGCCTCGGGACTCGAGCAGAACATGCTACTAGCCTAAAATGACCATTCCGGAGCTAATGGAACCGTCAGAATTCCATTCTGAGGCCGTTTTCCTGGAATTTTGATCGAAGTAGATCATTGAAACTCTAGAAGCTCCAAAATAAAAAAAACGAGTATAAAACTTAATGAACGACCAGGCGACCGAACAGTCAGTGCCAACAAGTCATAAATAACTTGTTGTCACTACAGAAAAGCTCTAAACACTGAAAAGATCGAAAAATGAAGAAAATGACCTGGAGGGTCATTACAACATCCACTACTAAAAAGAACTTTCGTCCTCGAAAGTAGAAGGACAGTTACAATCTGAATGCACGAAAAGACAAGGATACAGGGCCCCGCATGTTCCGCCAGACCCACAGACACCCTCACGGATCGAAAGCGCCATCACAAAACTCAGACTGAGAGGAAAAATCCTTAAATTCACTTCAAACTCCAAAAGCTCCTCCAATTCCCTTTTTGCTCTCCAACTCTCGCTCAATTAACCTGAACTTGAATGAAAACACCAGCTTCATCAGAAGAAAACCAAAAACAACACTGAAACCACCAAAATGAGAAACACAGAACCATGGCAGATGCAACTCAACTCATAATTAAAAATACTTGCCTTATGCTCCAAATCCATTTTCTTTCAGCCACCAAGAGCGTTCTATCGGTCCTTGGCCATCCTGAATACATCCAATACCATCTGAAACTTTCTTACAGAACCATACAACACAAACCTCGAATGTGTCACATACTTCAACTAAACCTCTAGGGATGATAACAACCCAAGCAAGGAAAACAACCCGGGGCAAAGCCCAAAAGTTCTAATCTCCGCTTCAAAAACCAACAATCCCAGCTGAAACTCACCTTTTGAAACTAAACATTCCACTCCAAGGGACGATTATCCCGCGAATGACAAAGCCGCACTGAGCCCAGCTCCAGTGACTTATTGTCACGATCCGATTTCTCGAGTCATGATGGCGCCTACCAACCCGCCAATAGGCAAGCCAAACCCTATCCCGAAACTTGAGAGTAAGGGGACTGAGGGGGAAACTAACCTCAACTAAGCGAAGCATAAATAATAGAACACAAAAAAGGAACGCGGAAGCGAACCCAAAACTATATACAACACGGATACCTCCCAGAACCTGGAAGTCACAAGTACAGAACTACTAAAAACAGTACAAGTCCCAAAAGTAGACCACAGAAACAAGACTGTCTCAAAAGCAAAAGACAAGCCAAAATACATATACAGAAAGAGACAGGTAATCCTTGAACGCCATATGCTCACCCTCGTCTCCAGAACAGACTGTTGCAGGCTCGACCTCAATGCTGATAACTAGTGCTCATACCTGCATCACGAAAACAGATGCAGAGTGTAGCATGAGTACCAAAAAATAGGTACCCAGTAGGTATCACAGGCTAACTGAGCAAGAAAGGTAAAAACAGATAGAAAGGATAGAATCAAACACAAACAGAGGTCAACAGAATAGGAACAGAACAAACGGAAAGCAGATGTAAGAATACAAAAACTAAACCCAGCTGGGCCCCCCATAAGACCCAGAAGGTACACTCAATCACGGACAAACAAGAACCCGAACGAACCCCCATAAGCCAGACATACACAGAGAAACTAGATCTACGGAACCAAAGGAAACCAACTCCGAACTGAAACAACCAGTCAACTCCAACCCAGTCAACAAGTCCGACTTCAAAATCGACTCACCTAGCATGCTAACAACTTCAGGGGCCCTACCCAACTAGTCGAGTGTTGCGGGGGGGGTACGATGATCCCTCCAAAGGTCCTGATATCCAACCGCCTAATTGGCTATCACTTCGGGGGCCCTGCCAAAGCCTGCCAAGTGAGCCATCTAACACTCCAGGGGGCCCTACCCAACCAGCCAGAGTGCTCGGGGAATGCGAACTCCGACGAAAACCTTAATTAACTTATGTCCAATTGCCTAGCCAACTAACACTCTGGGGGCCCTACCCAGCCAGCCAAGTGAGTCAGCTAACACTCCCAGGGGCCTTACCCCAGCCAGACAGAGCGTATAAGGTGAACCAACTTCGTAGAGGATCTCAAATTCCAAACCATCATGGATCGACGTCCACTACCAATCACATCACAACGAGCGCATCAACTCCAAGTCGTCGTGGATCGATATCCACTACCAATCACCTCACCACAGATCAGACCTCGAAGCATCCCAACCAAAAAGATACTACGCCTCCGATAACGCATCAGCACCATAGAAAAGGGGAGAAAAGACAGAAGGATCGCAAGCACTACAAAGCCAAAACTAAGCTCAAATATCAGACCCAAGTCTGTTATGTCGGTCTTCAAGGACCTAGTCCATCGAAATCGACGTCGGATACATACCAAGGTCAACCAGGTGCATAGGTCTAAGTTAATACTAGTCTATCCTAAACTAAGGCAAAAGATATACTCCAACACAATAAATAACCAACCAGATAATTCTCATGCAACAACATATAAACATCCCAACAGATAATACACAACAACCACAGATAAGAAACTCCTCTGATAACGCGGTACTAGCCTCGAAATAGCTTAAAAATCAACCCTAAAGTATGGTTTTTGAAAAGAAGAGAAGAAATACTAGCTACCCACCCCAAATTCACACAAATCAGCATGTATTAACACAATTAGGCTCAATCTAAAGGAAGGGAAGCCGTAGCCTACCTGAAGGCCGACCGCATGCACTCCAAATCACTCTGCCGGAGATTTTCCCTTCCAAACGACCTCGAATAGCTGGCACGCTATCAAAAATAGAATCACAGCATCAGCACGGTCGTTTAGACACAAAAAACATCAAAATTGGAGACAGACCAATTTCAGAGTCAAAATAGGGAAATGTGGGACCCGCTCTGGAATTTCTCGAATTGACTCCATGAAGGGTTCCCAAGCCCTCCCCCGAGCTTGTGTTCCAAAATGGAACACCCCTCGGATCAGCTCCATGCAACAACTTCAAGATGCAAAACTTTACACAATTAGCCTAAGGTAGCAACTTACGCCTTAAATTCATGGAAATCGAGGACCACCCAACACTATCCGAGTACTAACCCACATAGCCAACAATATTCCGAGCACCTGGGACTTCAAATCACCGAAAACCGACTTAAAACGAGAAAGATAATAATTTCCAAACTTTCCTTCAAATGAAACCCGATCTCCCCTTTTATAACAGCCAGGCACCAATGACCTCTGTGAATGCGGAGTGACAACAACTACACCTACGCGAATGCGGAGAAGAGGACCAGATACCTCTGCGAATGCAGAGACGAAAGTCTCACACCTTTGCGAATGCAGAGCCAATCCCGCGAACACAGAGAAGAAAGACCCACACCTCCGAGAACGTGTAGCCAATTCCACGAACGCGGAGCCAATTCTGCGAATGCGGAGAAGGAATGGATCTGCAACATCTGCTGTGCACCAGCTGAGTTTTGGGCATTCCCAAAACTCCGACGGGGTGCTCGAGATTAGTTCGGAACCCTGTGCGCGCAAACGAGATATGCTATCCCATCAAATTCGACATTCCAGACTCAATGGCGCAGTCAAAATTTCCATGCGAGGTTGTTTCGAAAAAAAATGGGTGCCACACCCAAAGCACCATTTTAGCCAACTTCCACCGAGGGCCTTGGAATTAGATCGAAAGCCCCGGGAAGCACACGAAGGGTCATTCTAGACCAAACTCGACATTCCAAACCTAACCGCGCTGATGGATTTCTCATCCGAGTGCATTTACCAAGAATGTTGACCAAAGTAAAACTTATGCCAAATTTCAAAGGCTAAAGCGCCAAATGGCCCCAAAGTCACACCGACACCCTTGGGACTCATGCTAATAAGGCTATTAGCCTAATTTGGCCACTCCTAAGCTGATGGAACTGTCAAAATTCCCATCTGAGGTTTGTTACCAGAGGTTATGACCGAAATCAACTTTTCAAGGTTTAAAAGCTCTAAAACAGGGAAACGGACATAAAACCCAAACGAACAACAAGGCGACTCAACAGTTAGTGCCAGCAAGTCATAAATGACTTGGGGTCGCTACAGGAATGCTCTAAACGATGGAAAGAAGGCATTAACACAAAAATGAACATTTACTCTTACCATAGGAACTTCTGAAACGCCGACACCATATGCCCATAATTACTCAGCGAGCGCAAATCTAATCCAGCCATCCTAGTCCAAGGGAAACCAAGCTGGTAGGCAGCGAATAAGTGTTGTCAATCGATCGATAATGGTCCTAGGGCACCAACCCCCATCAATGAACACCACAAGTCACCCAATATGCTAAAAGCAAACCTTCCATCCTAACAAATTCAAAATCTCACATTTCATGAATTACTTTGACCCCGTCCTTGAGATGAACCTTCTAAGCAACCTTTAATTCTCCAACAAAAGCTAAAGTGTGAACCCGCCAAAGGACACCACCATTCCGGCTCAAGAACACAACCAAGACCTCGAGAGCTACCAACCCAACCGCAAAGAACCAACCACCACAACAACAAGGTGCAACAAGAGATCACACTTTCCAGATCCCAACTAGCTGAGGTTAAGCACCAAAACCCTCATAAGGCACGGTTCAAAATGACCAAATGAGCAAATCACCTCTACGCAACCCCAGGAGCTGAGAACAAGCTTAAGGCAAGGGAGGGAAACACAAACCACATCTACCGAAATACCACAGAAGATTAACTGCAATTCTCAAAACTCCAACAACTGGCAAAACCAAACCACTAATCCAAAGGGACGGCACGCAACTAAGGCAACCTTCTAAGCCAACTAGAATAAACAAAACAACTTCCAGAACTGACAGAGCTGGTATAGCCACCTATCTAACAAGGGTCGGCACCACAGCAACAACAACTAGCAAAGGAGGCAAAAAAAGGAACAACTAACTAACCCGGCCTTAGACTCATAACACAACCACCAAGGCAAAGGCACGAGGAGTTACTCAACCACTACTCTCAGATATAGAAATCTGACTTAATTGATCCACTACTAAAAGAAATCAACTACAGAGCTAAAACATATACACAACCCCAAATACGGTGACCACAACGGTCGGAGATAAATATCTAGTCAAATAAGCACGTATGGGTATGAAAACCCCAAAACCACACAATATGAGCGATGTAGAGCAAAACAAGGAAATCGAGCAAATACAACTGATACCTAGATCCTCGGCCTCTGGCTAACTTGTAGAAGCATGGAACGGATCGCGACCTACCCAAACTGAGCACCCACACTACCACCTGCTACCCTAGGGGCACTACCACTGGCTCAATGTGATGTAGTCCCATGAAACTGTCCCGGCTGAACAAACCGCACCATGGTCCCACACCGGGGATACAATCTCGACCGGTGGCCAAGCTTCCCACAGATGCAACAAGGTCCAACTGCTCTAGTTTGGGGAGTAGGAGAAGTATGCAATGTCTGAAAGATCATCTCCCGCCTGGGGCACTCTCTGGACCAGTGATCAAACTCCCCACAATCATAGAAACCTCTATAGTCTGAAGCCCGGTGTGAAGAATGCGATGAACTCCTCTGGCGGCCCCTAACAAACTGTGAACCATCTCTAACTCTCTGGGAACCACCCCTGGATGACTGTATCGGGGTCCTATGACACTCTATTACAAAGTGTCCTACCTCGCCACAATCATAGCCATCATCACAAATATCAACCCACTAAAAGGACCCAACTGGAATAGGACGAGCTCCAACACCTAAAGGCCCAATGTGCTCACCTCGAGAAATCCGATCTGAACTTTGTCCGCTGTAAGCTCCATGACCTGCCTCAGAACCTCCTGGAACTTGAGGTGCTACTATTTTAGGTCTGATGGGTCGAGAATGAAGATGACCCTCACTGAACTGATACTCACCCCGAAGTGGGATGCTTTCACCACTATGTTGATGGTGAGGCCTCTTAACACTATCTCTGTATGCCTCAAGGCATGCTTGCTCCATGGCCCTCGCATGACTAACACCCCTGGAGAAGTTAGACCCAATCTCTATCAAGTGTCTCGACGCTAGACGGAGTGGTAAAGATAGCCCCCTAACGAACTCCTGACTTATATCCCGATTCGTAGGGGATGACGTGGGGTTATGCCCATCCCACTCAAGAAATCCCATGCCATACTCCGATACTAATGATGAACCTTGCTGGGGAACTATCAACCCATCTCTGGCTTGAGAACCATGTGCCGAAACTCTGGTAGAACCTGCTGATGCTCCGACCGTGCCCACCAATCTAAGAGAGAGTAGATTCCAAAGGATCGGTTTTAGAGGTTATTCAAAGCATGGACACACGATAAGGATTCAAGAACAAAATTTCCTAAATATGCCCCATAGCCTCCCGAATATAGGATATCATCAATGAACACTATGACGAATGAATAAAGATAAGGTTTGAACACCTGCCTCATAAAGTCCATAAAGGAGGTAGGGGCATTAGTCAACTCAAAAGACATCCCAAGAAACTCATAGTTGCCATACCGATTCCTAAATGTGCTCTTAGGAATGTCTACTGCCCTAATCTTTAGCAGATGGTAACTAGATCTTAAATTAATCTTCAAAAACAAAGTGGCATCCTTAAGTTTGTCAAACTGATCATTACTACGAGGCCCGAGGTAATGGTTCTTCACCGTCACCTTATTCATCTTCCTATAATCAATACACATTCGCATCATATCGTCTTTCTTCTTCACAAATTGCACGGGAGCACCTATACTAGACCGAATGAATCCCTAAACCAAAAGAATATGAAGTTGAACACTGAGCTCCTTGAGCTCTGCAGGGATAATCTTATTAGGTGGAATAGAAAGAGGATGAGTACTAGGTTCAATATCAATAGGAAAGTTAATATCACGCTCTAGGGGTAGGCAAGGTTGGTCATTACGAAACACATCCACAAACTCATGGACAGTGGGAACTGAGTCAACTAAAGGAACCTCCCTAACGTAGGCCAAGTAAGATAAGAAACTACTATCCACTAGCCTCCGAGCCCAAAAAAAGGAAATAACTCCAACCGGTGTACTATTACGAGAGCCTTGCCACACCACCGAGGGAATACAAGGCATGGCTAAGGTAAGGGTCTTAGAGAAGCAATCTAAGTCCACATGGTAAGGGGATTACTAGTCCATGCTCAGAATCACATAAAAATCTAGCATATCAAGTAAAATAAGGACAACCTAGGTTTCACGCCCCTATAGTAACCAAACAAAGTCGAAACACCTGATTCACTACTATAGAATCACTCATGGGAGTTGACACATACAATGGTACTTTTAAAGTCTCCAAACTCATACTCAAATGGGAAGCATAATATATAGACACATATCAAAGATAGAGCCCTGATCAAATAAAGCTTAGCAGGTTGTTGGCATTAATGAATCATACATGTGATCACATCATCGGATGCCTCAGCCTCCGTTCTCATTAGAGCTACATAAAAGTGAGCATGTCCACCTCTACCTTGGCCATCTGACCAACCACCAAACCTGCCTCTGTGGAGACCACCCTGAATACCTTTGTGACTGCCATGATGGTCCTAACCCTGACATCGACCTATAACAATGGTGCTTCCAGTAAAGTTGCTCGAAGAGATGGAGCAATCTACCTCTGCAAAGGTCACTCTTTGGACCAATGATCAAGCTCCCCATAGTCATAACAACTTATGATGATCAGCTCACAAAAAATGACCACTACGACCTGAACCACCTAATTGTGACCCATCTTTACTCTGAATCGACCTGACCTTACTCTGACTGTACTGGTTACCCTATAAAGTATGTTGTAAGGCACCCTGAACAAGCCAGATGGAGCGACCCTGCTAAAATTGGCGTCGGTACCTATCATAAGAGACTCTAGGCCTAGAGAGGGACCTGATGTAGCTGCCCTCATGCCTAGCTCTCTTGTCACTTCCCATATGGGCTTCACGATGGATCTACTCAATAGTACGGGCATGGTCAACTATATCAAGAAAATAATGTCATGATGAGATCATAGCCTGGGTCTCAATCTGCAGCTGAAGTGTCAAACCTTTGACGAATCAACAAACTCTCTCCTCCTCAATAGGTATGATCATAGTAGAATGACAGGAGAGCTTGTGGAACCTCACCTAATACTCCAATTTGGTCATAGAGCAATGCTCCAACCAAGAGAATTGATCTCGAAGTCGATCTCTGATTCTATGGGGGATGAACCTATCCAAGACGCCCTTAGAAAACTCAGTCAAAGAAATTAGAGGAGATCTAGGTGTCCTAGTCTAAATATAAGATTTCCACCACTGTCTAGCACTCCCATCTAACTAATACGCTGTGAAATTGGCTGCTTTCAATGCCACAAAACCCAGAGTATATAGCCTCTCTCGGTAACTAGTGAGAAACTCATGGGTGTACTATCCTAAAGCCCTAGAAAACCTCAGAGGTTAAAGTTCTAAGAAACACTTCGTGCATCTTCTACTTCTCTAAAGGCATATCTCTGACCGCAATCATGGGCTGGGAAACCCAAGGTTGTACCTAGACCCAGGGTCCCTCTGCTGCAGGCTGACCCTACTAGATTAGTGCTAGTGCAATAGTAGCTATAGCTAGAGCCTGCTGCATACTTCTAAGTACAATCAATAATTGTGTTATGACTTCCTGAAGCTTGAGAACCATAGCTGGCCTGGATGGCGGTAGGGATGGCCCCAACCCCACCGGCTAAGATGGAGACTGTGTTGCTGGAGGGTCCATTGCAAGGTCTGGATCCCTCTTTCTATTTAGGGCTGGTGCTATAGCCCTAGCCTGCATGGGAGGTCAACCACTACCCCTAGTTTCCATATGCCATGTACAAGCTATCCCTCTGAAGAATGAATCAAGTGAGATTCCATGAAAGCAATATTATACACAATGCACGAAAGAGATAAAAAAGAGAAAACATTCCTAATGACACCATATAGCCTCCCAATTATAGGTTATGGATGTCTCCACACTAATCTGTAGGACTCTACTATGTATTATCTATGTACAAGTAAAAGTGGTGAACCTGGGGCTCTGATACCAACTTCTCACGACTTAATTTCTCGATTCATGATGTCACCTACTATATCCTGCTAGTAGGTAAGTCAACCCATAACATAAAATAGCAAGCAATGGATATATGGTTAGAAATAATGCGGAAGCAGTAATTTAATAATAGAAAAAGAATGAAATAGTAGAAGCACACCAAAAGATATATAAAAACCATATAACCCTCCCAGAACCTCCAAGTCACAAGTACAGAGTTGTCTAAATAAAAGAATATAAGTCCCAAAAGTGGAACCAAAAATAAAGCTTGTCTTGAAATGTGAAAGACTAGCTATAAAATATACTAAGGAAAAGGTAAGTCCAGGTCACCTAGTGCTCACCCTCGCCTCTGGTCAAAGCTATAACATGTTTCAGTAATCAACGGTAGTAGCTGGTGGTCAGACCTGCATGACAAAACAGATGCAGAGTGTAGAATTAGTACCAAAATGGCAGGTACTCAATAGGCATCATAGGACAACTGAAGTTTGAGCCGGAAAAGTAAAAACAATATGAAATTATAGAATGTAGATATAAATAGAGGTCAAAACGGGAAACAAAGAAAAGAACATGAGCCAACCAAGATAGACAGGAGCTAAGTACAACTAAACTAAACTTAACTAGACCCCATTAGCCTAGAAGGGAAACTCGTGCGCAACTTTAAGTAAAAACCCAAACACACCCCTATAAGCTTGACAACTACATAGATTAGCTAAATCTACTAAGAACAAGATATGGTGAGTCCAGATCAAGAAAAGGTGTAGATCGAACATCTACACACAAATAACCTCCAAGTAACAAATAATTGCAACCCAGCTAAAGAATACATAGCCTGGACCTCGAACCACAGATGAAGCTCCTAAGGGCATCAGACCATAGTTGAAAGTGTGTCGACTCTGTAGAGGATAAGAACAAGCCTTGAATCTGGAAATAATCAGCGATGCTGAAGGATCTCATGCCAATCATCATCATAGAATCACTGTTGAATGACATCCACTCCCAAGTAATCAGTACAACACTCCAAGCTCGAACCAACTTTAGTCCCAAGTCGCCAAGCAAGGCTCGAAATCCCAAATATAACAAACGGGCCGTAGAAAAAGGGAGCGTGGATAGAAGGTTGTCAAAGATAAATCAATGCCTTAACTAAGCCGCATTCTATTAGACTCAAAGTTTGCTACATCAGTTTACAAGGAGCTAAACTATCCGAATCGACGTCTGAGTAGAAACAAGGCCTAAAGGCTCCAAATATTGCAAGTCTATGGAAAGCACTAGTCTAAGCCTAGACTAAGGCCAAGCATGCTCAATCATAGAACAACAACATCAAAGACAGCTAATCACAAGGGACGGATGCTCAAATAACCCAACTAGCATGCTTTTAATCCTTAATTATACCGAATTTAGCCTAGAACATGATTTCTATGTAATGTAGAATTATAACCTAGGTACCCAACAAAAATTCACTCAAATAAACATAAATTTACATTTTCCAGTTCAATCTAAGGGAAGCAAGGTCATAGCCTACCTTTAGGTCGACTGTGCATGCTCCAAATCACGTTTACAGAGCTTTTCCTTTCTGTGCAACCTCAGAACATTGCCACACTATCAAAAATTAGAATCACAATGTAAATACGATTGTTTAGACACTAAAGTCACTTAAAATGAAGACGGGCCAATTTTAGGGTCAAAATGGGAATCTTGGGACCCCACTGGGAATTCTGAAAATGACTCCGTCAAAATACCCTAAATAGTACCCTGCACTTGTGTTCCAAAATGGAATACAAATCGGGCCTCGAAAAATATAATTCAGCATATGAAACATTTTTACATAAAAATAACAATAATCTTAGCTAATGCAGCCCAAGAATCTCAAAATTTACGGTAAATAATAGGTCTCTGACACTTTCTGATCACACACCAACGTAGCCACAAGTTCCACAAACACACATGACTTTAATTTGCTAAATTTGGAGTTATATTGAGGGAGAAATTGCAATTACAAAACTGAGGCTAAAGTTGATCGCGTCTTGTCTTTAAATAAAAGATCAGCAAAATCCTTCTTCGCAAAAACTGTGATCACGGCCAGTGGAGAACTGGGCCCTACAAACACGGTAGGGGATCCCTTGAACAAGGACCCCACGAACCTAGTTGGGCCTCTATGAACGTGGCCACCCAGCTTTTTGGTCTCCGTTAACATGGCCAGTCAGATTTCTGGTGTCCACGAATGCGGAGGCCATTTTTGACCTGCGCCAGCTGATGCGTATCAACATGTTTTGGCAACTTTAAAATCTTTGATGGAGTGTTTGGAATTCTTTAGGAACCTTGTGAATGTAAATGAGATATGCTACCTTATAAAATTAGATATTCCAGACTATACAGATATTTGAAAATTTCCATATGAGGTCAATTCGATAAAAAGTGGGTCTCACACCCATACTCCATTTTAAGCCAAAATCCACAAGGGGGTTCGAAATTAGCCTGAGAACCCTGGGATCCACACAAAGGATGTTCTAGACCAAACTTGATATTCCAGAGCTAACCATACTAACAAAGTTATCAAGCGAGCACATTTACTAAGAATGTTGACCAAGGTCAAATTTTGGCAAAAATTAAAAGCTAAGACACCTAATCACACAAACTCACACCGAAAGCCTCGGGAGCCATGCTAACCATGCCACTAGCATAAAATGAACCTTCTACAGTTGATGGAACCGTCATAATTGGATTTTGAGGTTTCCTTCCTAAAATTTTGATTGAAATCAACCGTTCAAGGCCTAAAAGCTTCAAAACATAGAAATTAGGATAGAATTCAAATGAACTACCATGTTACTGAATTGTCAGTCCCAGCCAGTCATAAATGACATAGGGTCGGTATAGGAGTACTCTAAATAACAAACAAAAGGTATTAACAAAGAAAAGACCTAGAGGGTTATTACATTATGGCTCACACATGTGTTGCAGTGTGATGCATTGACATCTTCTCAGCGACATTTTCTAGCATTGTCAAGTTGACGCATCTAAATTACAATGTGTAATGACCCTCAAGGTCATTTTATCTATTTTCTGATCTTTTAAGCTTTTAGAGCTTTTCTGTAGCGACCCTAAGTAATTTATGACTTTCTGGCACTGGTCAGTAGCCTGCTTGTTCATTTGGGTTTTATGCTCATTTTTGTGTTTTGGAGCTTTCGGAGTTTCAATGGTTTATTTTGGTCATAACCTCAGGTTAAAGGCCTCAAAATGGAATTCTGACAGTTTCATCAGCTCCAGAACGACCAAATTAGGCTAGTAGCATGTCTGGCCTAAGTCCCGAGGCTTCCGGTGGGACTTTGGGGCCATATGGTGCTTTAGCCTTTGAAATTTGGCCCAAGGTTGACTTTGGTCAACATTCTTGGTAAATGCACTCGGATGGGAATTATGTGGGCTCGATTAGTTCTGGAATGCTGAGTTTGGTCTAGAATGACCCTTCGTGTGCTTCCCAGGGCTTCCTGTCTAATTTCGAGGCCTTTTGTGGAAATTAGTTTGGGGTGTGGCACCAACTTTTTGTAGAAACGACCTCGTATGGAGATTTCGACTGCGCCATTGAGTCCAGAACGTCAAATTTGATGGGGTATCATATCTTGTTTGCGTGCACGGGGTTCCAAACGAATTCTGAGCACCCCGTTGATGTTTTGGCAAAGGCCAAAACTCAGCAGGTGCAGCAGCTGATGTTGCAGGCCTATTCCTTCTCCGCGTTCGCGGAGAGGTTCCGCATTAGCGGAGGTCTGCTTTGGTGTTCTCCCCGTTAGCGGAGGTCTAGTTTGGTGTTCTTCGCGTTCGAGGAGGTCTGCCATCCTCTTCTCTTTCTCTTCTCCACTGTTGCATGTGAGGCTATGCGTTTGTGGAGGTCAGGGACTTTCAACTCCACGTTCGTGGGATCTTGTTCGCATTTGCAGGCATTTGTCCGCCTTCGCGGGCTCTTGTCCGCGTTCGTGGAGGTCTTATGTGACTGGTTATTTATTTAAAGACCAGTCCTGAGCCAGCAGTTGAGCAAAGTTTGAAAGGTGATAACTCTCTCAATTTTCTTCAGAAATTGGTGATTTGAAGTCCCAGGCATCAGGATATTCCATGGCTTCGAGGGTGGTTGATCGGAAAGTGTTGGGAAGCCCTCGTTTGAGGTAATTTAGCGTTGCTTTGGCCTATCTTAGTTGAGTTTGGGTGATTTCTTTTATGAAATCTTTGAACTGTTGCATGTGGCTGTTCCAAGCCTCGAATTATGTTCCATTTTGGAACACAAGTTTGGGGGAGTGTGTTGAACCCTTCCACGAAGTTGATTATAGAATACCTGGTGCGGGGCCCACAATCTCATTTTAGACCTGATTTTAGGTCGGTCTCCGATTCTTACGATTTTTCTATCAAAACGTCCATAATGACGCTGTGATTAATATTTTGATAGTGTGGCGGCGTTTGGAGGTGATTCAAAGGTGGAGAACTTCAAATTGGAGGATTTGAAGTGCGCGTGATCGGCTTTAAGGTTGGCTATGGTCTCCCACTTCGACTGGACTTTAATTAGATATTGTTTAGTATGTATTGCATGTGACTTAGGTTGGGAATCGCCGAGCATAGAATTTCCTCCTTTTTATCTCATTTTTTTCTTGACTTCGATTGAGCTTTAGACTAGAGTAGTCTCGTGAATCCTTAGATTAGGCTATAGGCCTTGGTTGAGGTATTGGCTTAGCATTATTATCGCTATTTAAGATTGATATTGATGGCCTTAGGCTAGGTTTGAGCCTTGGATGATTTATCATGTGATGTAGCGCCCTTATAGCTAGGCGTAGCTTTCGATAGGGCTTGTTATGGATAGTTTACCTTGTGCTAGTGCCTGAGACCTTTGAGGCTCGTCGTAGCCATATGTTTGGCTTCGTTGTGCTCGTTGGGAGCTGAGATGGCATATTTTGGGGTAAGGCATCAATCCTAGAGATATTTCTCCCCCTATTTTGATTCTGAGCTATCTCCCAATTATTGTGTTTTCTGATTAGCGGTAGGTCTGATTGTCTATTGTTGGGCCCGAGGCCGTATTCGTGGAGCAATTGGATCCAAGTTAGTTTCCCTTGCCTTGGTCGTGAGGCATGATTTGGTATTTCTTTTCTGATTATGTGTACCTTGTTTGGATGTTGGTGATGGCATGCTTACAATGATTGAACATTTTTCTCTTATTTGTGGTACGATCCTAATACTCTCTCTAGATTTTTACTATTTTCTAAAACTGGTTTTTAATGGGAATCGTACCACCTGGACTACTTGATAAACTGATTTTGAAACTTTTGAGGTGTCGAGGACGTGCTCCTTTTATACTGGCAGTATCAAAGGCATGAGGGATGCACTCAGTTTTTATAGATATCCGACACGGCGTCGCCCTTTTTACATCGGCTTGGGCACTCACTCTCCGGTACCACTACAGGGATGCTATGTGTTATGTATAAGACCTGGTTCAGGCCCAGGCAATGTATACAAACTTCCCGCATCCCCTATGGGCCCCTATGGCTGGTGCACCACTGAACTGGATGAGGGAGCTACGTGGGTCCCACCTGGCAGGCCGAGGGTTGGGGTGGATGTATACACTTGGTTGTGGATGATCTCTGAGAACCACCGATGATGTTACTGGTTTTTACTACAAACTTGCATTCATTAGCATCGTTCATCACCAGTATAGTTGTTTGCTATTTTGTCCCTCGATTTATAGGAGATGGGGGTATGTTTGCTATTTGTACCTTCTGAGGGTATGGGCGTCCGATCGGTTATTATTTGATTATACTTGTTTTTACCTTATGTTGTATTTGTAGATGATCTTTAGGGTGTCTTGTCTAGGTTTTTTATTGGTACTTCCTGCTAGGTTCAGTTGGCTTAGTTCTTAGTTGTTTAACGGTGGTAGTCAGTATTTCGTGCTTGTGTAGTTGACTTCTGTAATTCTCTCTTATCATAAATAGGTTGTGGCTCGCAGTTGCAGGTGCGTTCCTTGACTCTGTTCCTTCTTCTTCTTGTATCTTAGCTCTTTTCTCTTAGTACTTGCTTTACCTTGTGTTAGATCTTATTTAGTTGCTTGTACTGCTCCTGCCTTGTTTATATGTTAATGATAGTTGCTTTATCTGTGGAGTTCAGTCACAGAGGTAGGCCTAGCCCAACTACGAATAGCCTCAATCTTCACCAGATCCACCATAATGCCAACCTTGGACACCACGTACCCTAAAAATTCTACAGACTCAAGCCAAAACTCACACTTTGAGAACTTGGCATAAAGTCGATGATCTCTCAAAGTCTATAGCACTATCCTCAAATGCTGCTCATGCTCACGATGGCTCTACGAGTATACCAAGATGTCATCAATGAAGACTATGATGAAGGAGTCCAAATACGGCCTGAATACACGAGTCATCAAGTCCATAAAGGTGGCAGGGGCATTAGTTAACCCAAAAGACATAACCAGGAACTCATAATGGCCATAACAAGTCCTAAATGTTGTCTTAGGGATGTCCACTGCTCTAATCCTCAGCTGATGGTAAACAAATCTCAAGTCGATCTTAGAAAACACGGCAGCACCCTGAAGTTGGTAGAATAGGTCAGCAGTACGAGGCATAGGATAACGGTTCTTCACCGTCACCTTATTTAACTGCCTGTAATCGATACACATCCGCTTGGTGCCGTCCTTCTTCTACACAAACAGGACTGGGGCAACCCATGGTGATACACTAGGTCTGATGAACCCTCTACTCAAGAGATCCTGAAGCTGATCACTGAGCTCCCTGAGCTCTACAGGTGCCATGCAGTACGACGTGATAGAAATGGGATGAGTACCTGGGTACACGTCTATGCCAAAGTCATTGTCCCGATCTGAGGGTAGGCTAGGAAGGTCAGCATGAAACACATCTGCGAACTCTCGGACTACAGGCACTGAATCATTTGTAGGGCCCTCCCTACTAACATCTCTAACATATGCAAAGTAAGCCAAATATCCGTTGTCCACCAGCCTCTGGGCTCGAATAAAAGAAATCACCCAAACTGGTGTGCGACTACAAGAACCCCGCCATACCACCGGCGGGATACCACGAATGGCTAAAGTCACAGTCTTGGTATAACAGTCCAAGATAGTCCGGTGAGGAGATAGCCAATCCTTACCCAGAATCACATCAAAGTCTACCATATAAAGCACAATAAGATCAACCAGAGTGTCCTGCCCTCAAATAGTCACCACACAAGACTTGAAAACCCGATCCACTACTAAAGAATCCCCTACTGGGGTCGAAACATGCAATGGAACAGATAAGGGCTCAGGACTCACTCCCAATCGAGGCACGCAGTAATCAGACACATATGAATAGGTAGAACTAGGATCAAATAAGGCTGAAGCGGACGAATGGCATAAAAGAACCGTACCTGTGATCACATCATCGGATGCCTCGGCCTCTGCTCTTGCTGGAGCTGCATAAAAATGACCATGGGCACCTCTACTCCGCACATCCACTTGACTGCCTTTCCTACCTCCCCGAGGACCTCCCCAAGCACCCTGTTGTTGACCTCCTCCCCTAGCTGGAGGTGCTACCATCGAAACCGGTCTCGCCACCTGAGGAGCTAGTAAAGCTGATCTGGAGACAGGGCACTCCTCAGCCCAATGGTCAGATGCCCCGTAGGTAAAAAAATCTGCGACAATCTTCTCCTAGCTGGAGGTCGGCCACCTCGACCTGAAGAACCCGACTGCAAACCACCCCGGCCCTGACTCGGCCCGTCACTATACGCTCCCTGGCGGGGCTGGTCACCCTATGATATCTGAAGTGATGTCTAAAATGGGTGACTAGGCTGACCTGCTTGGAACCTCTGATAAACCTGGTCTCGAGTAACTCTAGACCTGGAACAGGGCCCACTAGCCCAACCATCCTATCTGACCCTCTTGCCGTTGCCCCCTAGGCCTCGCGACGCAACTGCTCAATAAGTTCCTACTGAAGTTGTCAAAGAAGATGCTTGTGCTACTCTTCTCTACCATATAGCAAAGCATTTTATCGGAGAACCTAAGTTATTTCAGGACAGGAGTCTCCAAATTCTTAACAACATCAGTTGTCCTTCTTTAGATGATTTTACCTGGTATAAATACATTTTTATGCAGAAGGTAATGATCAGACCAGATTGTCATTTAGACTTTTTGAAAGAAAGATTTGTGAACGGACTTCCACCGCTTTTTGCTGATAAAGTACGAACAAAGATTCAGGATAGGAATGAAGGAAAAATTCCTTATGATCAAATGACTTATGGAGATCTCATTAGTGTTATAAACACTGTTGGATTAGAACTTTGTATAGATATTAAGTTGAAGCATCAACTTAAAAAGGAAAAGTCTTCGTCAAGGAGAGAATTAGGAAGTTTCTGTCAAGACTTCGGGTTTGTTTCTCTAACACCCCCTTCAAGAAAAATTAGGAAGGAGAACAAGGAAAATAAGAAGACTCATCGTAGTAAGTCTAGAAGAACTTCTGAAAAGGATTACAAAAAATCTTCCAAAAGAAGGAAAAAACATAAAGGATTTGAGAAATCCAAAGAGGATGTATGTTGGACTTGTGGAAAATCTGGTCATAGAGCTAGTGAATGCAGGTCTGGTAAACAGAAGAAGATCAACAATCTTGAAATAGACGAGGCAACCAAAGAAAAACTTTTTTCTATTGTTGAAGAACCCTTATCCGATTCTTCAAATGATTCTGCTGAATATAGCGACGAAGAAAATATCAACATCGACTATGATTCAGATTCTAGCCAATCGGGAAAAAACTGTAACTGCACAGAGGCTTTCTGTGTTTGTGATGATATTCCTCAAGTCAGAGTCCTTAGCAATGACTCTAAAGAAGCTCTCTTCGACATTATTGAACATATTGATAATGAAGAAGCTAGGAAAAAATATCTTATAGAACTCAAGAATATTATTCTCAACCAAAAGGAAAAACCCAAAGCTCGTACTATGGTTGAACCTTTCAGCATGAAGCAAATCATGAATAGGTTCGAAAGAAATGCCGAACCTACCATTTCTGATCTTCATCATGAAGTCAAAACACTTAAAGAGGAAATCAAAGACATTAAATTCAGACTCGGAAAAGTCGAAACTGATGTCATTGCTGATAAAATCCTCAAAGAAATTGCCAAACAAAATCTCGATGAAGAAACAGAAGATATCCGTGAAAAGGATAACTTAGATTATCCTCCTTTCAATATTAATCTTTCTGCCACACCTACTCCTGACATCGCGACTACTTCCAGTCCAGGTATCACTGTCATCTCTTCTATTCGGCCACAGAGTCATCACATTCCTGTTAAGATAGTTGTAAATAAAGATTTTGTCATTAATAGAATTGCTTTACTTGACAGTGGTGCAGATAGAAATTGCATTGTTAAAGGTATTGTTCCTACTAAGTATTTGGAAAAAAGTACTTCTAAATTATATTCTGCTACTGGTGAGTTGCTCAAAATTAATTATAAGCTTTCTAAAGCTCATATTTGTAACAATAATGTTTGTTTAACAAATGATTTCATTATTACTGAAGATATTAATGAAGATATTATTCTTGGAATACCCTTTATCACTCAGATAAAACCTTTTGTCACGAACCTAAGTGGTATTACTACTTCCATTCTGGGAAAAGAATTACATTTTCCTTTTGTTAAAACTCTTTCCCAAGATGAAAGTAATTTTATAAGAGAAAAAACGGTTTTTAGAATAAACTCTTTATCTCAGCATGTTAATTTTCTTAAAGAAGAAATTAAAATCAAAAAAATTGAGCAAACTTTAAAAACCCCGGAGATGGTTACTAAAATATCCAATCTTCACAAAAAATTTGAAGAAGAAATTTGCTCTGATTTTCCTAATGCTTTTTGGGAAAGAAAAAGGCATATTGTTGAATTACCTTATATTGAGGGATTTAATGAACAAGCTATTACTACCAAGGCAAGACCTATTCAAATGAATCATGAAATGATGGAATTTTGTAAAAAGGAAATTGATAACTTATTAAAAAATAAGATTATTAGATTTTCTAAATCCCCTTGGAGTTGCTCTGCTTTCTATGTTAATAATAGTGCAGGAAAGGAAAGAGGAGCACCAAGACTTGTTATTAACTACAAACCTCTTAATTCTGTTTTAAAATGGATCAGGTACCCGATACCTAACAAAAGAGATTTATTAAAAAGAACTTATAAGGCTAATGTCTATAGTAAGTTTGATATGAAATCTGGTTTTTGGCAAATTCAAATCGCCGATAAAGATAAGTATAAAACTGCTTTCAATGTCCCCTTTGGACAATATGAATGGAATGTTATGCCCTTTGGTCTTAAGAATGCTCCATCTGAATTTCAGAATATTATGAATAGCATTTTTAATGATTATAGTTACATGTCTATTGTATACATTGATGATGTGCTTATCTTCTCTGATGATATTGATTCACATTTTAAGCATCTTAATACTTTCTTCAAGATTGTTAAAAGTAATGGTTTAGTAGTTAGTGCTAAAAAGATAAAACTCTTTCAAACCTCTATAAGGTTTTTAGGTCATGATCTTTATCAAGGTAGTTATAAACCTATTTGTAGAGCCATTGAGTTCTCTTCAAAATTTCCTAATGAAATTATTGACAAAACCCAATTACAAAGGTTTTTAGGCAGTTTAAATTATGTTGCTGATTTTATTCCTAAAGTTAGACAAGTTTGCGAACCTTTATATAAAAGGCTCAAGAAGAATCCAGTCCCTTGGGGAACTGATCAGACTCAAGCTGTTATAACAGTCAAGAAATTAGTCCAAAGTCTCCCTTGTTTAGGTATTCCAAATCCTAAAGATTTCATGATTGTTGAAACTGATGCTTCTGATTTAGGTTATGGAGGTATCCTGAAACAAAGAAGTTCTTTAGAATCTCCAGAACAATTAGTTCGTTTTACTTCAGGAATATGGAATTCTGCTCAAAAGAATTATTCAACTGTTAAAAAGGAAATCTTGTCTATAGTTCTATGTATCACAATGTTTCAAGATGATTTAATTAACAAAGAATTTTTATTAAGAGTTGATTGTAAATCAGCTAAAGAAATTCTTCAAAAAGATGTTAAAAATCTGGTTTCAAAACAAATATTTGCTAGATGGCAAGCTCTACTATCTAGCTTTGATTTTCAAATTGATTTTATAAAAGGAGAAAATAACTCTTTACCTGATTTTCTAACAAGAGAATTTTTACAGGGAAAAAATGAGGCCTTTCAAGCCTAACCCTCCTTCTAAAGAAGGAAAACAAATGGCGAAACCATTCGTCTTACCACCCTTAACACCTGCAAAAACCCCACAAAGACCGGTCTTTGATAATAAATTCACTCTTTTGGCAGACTATCCTAAATTGCCTGCATTACCTCCTCCCAACCCAACAAAGTTGATCCACATGAGGCCTAATAGACCTCTACCAAATAGACCTTTCACTCAAGAAGCATCAAGCTCCTCTGTACAAACTAAGAACAGTTATGAAATGAAGGTTCCTGAATCCTTCGCTCAAGCCGTCAAACCAGAAGTATCAACTCCTAAGCAAATCCCTTCTGTCAAAGAAGAAAAATTTGAGTTTGTAACCACTCAGATGTTACCTTTATTAGCCATTGACAAGGATTATGAAAGCCTTGGAATTGATACTCTATTGAAACCTTGTTACACAGATAACAATTTTGTTGATACAGATTGCTCTTACAAGACCAGAAAGTTTTATGAAGCTATTCTGATAGACACAGAATCTATCGAGATTGAACACAACAGAGATGAACAAAATCCTGAGTTCATAAGATATTCAAGATTTACTATTAAAAGGATTTTATCTCCATTTGAATGGTTTACAAATCATTTGCATACTACGATATCTTTGTCTATGCAGCATAGGCCTCAGACCTATAATTGGCATGATTATAAAGCAGCCTGGTTCAATTTTATCTATTGAGACCAAGGCATACTTGGTTTATTAAATATTGTCCACAGGTAATAAAAGCAGTTATTCCCAGATGGTTCTATGAATGGTGGAACATCTTTGGAGGAAATTTACAAATTTTGCCCCAACAGTTTCATGTTAGGTTTGATGAATTTCAGAACAAAGAAGAGATTTCTACTCTTTCGGAAAATATAAAACTTTGTAAATTTTTTATTCAAAAAAGAATATCTTATATCATTACTTGGAATTTTACCAAGGTTGACATAGAAAAAATTCGTTTCTTAGCTAAAGAAATTATGATCAAAGGGTGGACTCCTAAGCCAGCAGGAATCAAAGCCCCCAATCTCACTGCAGGAACAAGCAGTAATACAAGCCCAAAATTATCCAAAGCAGAGTTAAAGGCAAAGCTCAAAAAGGCCATGGATAATCTTGAAGATTATACAGAAACCCAGATAATGCAGTTGATAAATGATGCAGCATCATCTGGAAGCAGTAACGGGGACATGTGTGATCTCAAAGGAATCGCACAGTCATATGTGGACCCCGATTATGAATAGGATTATGGCTCTTGGAAAAAGCAGAGACCAAAGGTCGGAATTGCTTTATTCAAAGAGACGTTTTACTATTCCTAAAAGGAATCCCATATGCTTTATTTAAAAGCAAAGGACCCAGCTGCCGACAGTCAAAAAGAATTGTCTTATCAACTATTGTAAAAGAGAATTCCTTATTCTATAAAAGGAATAACTCTCTCTCTTTAGAAGGCATCAACTATTTTCCCAATACTGAAAACCTCTCTCTCTTTCAATGTTTTTAATGCTTCCGCCTGTAGCTCTTCCTATGTTCATATAAATAAAAGTTTGTAAGTTTTTATAACTCTCTTTGTTAATTCTTCGTATAAATCTTGTCGTATTTTATCAATACAACTTCGGAGGATTACCGCCGATCCGTTATTGGTATCAGAGCCATGTTGGCAGTATACGTACCTAGCATGAGCAGCTAAGTACATATACTGTCTGGGGCATGACAAAATTTATATTAATTTATGAATTGATTATTTAAGCTTTGATTAATCTATTTTAATATTTTAATATGTTCTTTGATATTTTGTTCTTAATCTGGTTTCTATAACTGGTGTGAGGTGTTCATTCTTCTCTAAGTGTGTGAGGTAACCGAATAATACCCGGTTCATACGTTGGCTAGCCGAATTGAATAGGTCGTCAAGCTAGGAGAGCGTTAGACCTTGTATGGTGATCCCGTAGCCAAGATAACTCTAGAGAAATAACAGATGTAAAACCAAGAGAACCTCCCTTAGAAACTAAGATCTAGATCTTTAATATCTCTTCGCATATTTTTATATTATTATTGATTGATCATGCTTGAATTATCTGTTTTTATTTTAATATAATTTTGTCTATAAGTCCTTAAGACAGTATCGTTTAAATATGGAAACCAATCAACATATTTTAAGCAGTGTTAACCTATCTTCTCAAGCAACTAAGATTGCTAAACTTGAAAATGATCTTCAAAACTGGAATATACCAGAAGAACCTTTTAAAGCTATTTATCATTTAGGTAAATTTAATTTATTCGTTAATCACAATATTAAAACTTGTGAATCAACTGTTGCTATTAATAATTCTCTTGAAATTATTCGTTTGTTGAATGCTAACGATATTAATCGTTATAAAAATAAATTCAATTATTTGCATATTGGTTTAGTGCAAGTTGCTGTTAAGCCCCTGTTCAGGAAAGGCTTAGATATTCCTATTTGTGTCCTCCTTAGAGATGACAGATTTCTTAATTTTGATGATTCGCTGTTAGGTGTTCTTCAAAGTAATCTAGCCGATGGCCCGGTTTATTTTAATTGTTATCCTAACTTTTCAATAGACATTAATGATCCTAATGTCATGGATTCTTTGACACTCAATGTCAAAACTAAAAATCTTAATAGCAAAGCCAATACTCGAGAGATAGCGATTATCTACAGAGTATATTATCGGCTTATGTCTACTACTCTTGCACCAAAGGCTCGAATTGAGAGCCAAAAGGGTGTAACCATGCTTATGGAGGCCAATCATGAGCATAGTTCAATATTCGTTCCTAGATTGATCAATTGGAATGACATTTTGTCTAACGACGAATGGCATTTTGATGCTATCACTCAACCTTTTTCCTCTCACTCAGAGAGATCTCGAATTGAAAGGGTAATTCAATACCCTGATGGTTCTATAGATCTTAAATTCCTTGAGAATTCTTTATCTAGAACTACTTCAAGAAGGGCTTCTTGTTCGTCTGTCCCTTCAAGGATGGCTCCTATTTCGCCATCTGCTCCTTCTAGGACTGTTCCTCACCCTCCATCTTCTTCAAAAACCCCGGAGGATGATGAAGATGAAGACAAATTTGTTTGCAAAAACAATGACAAAGGAAAAGTCACTGGCGTAGATTTCTCGGGAAATATTCCTAAAGTTTATTACCAAGAACTTCCTACTAGTCCTACAGCCAGTGAAATGGAACCGCCTCCAAATCAAAAAGATTCAGTACCTGATCATTTAAAGATGCTTAAATCTAAAAAGGATTTTATCCCTAATCCTCAGATTTTGCAAGAATCTTGGATTCATCCTAATAATCAAATCAACAGAGATTGGTATAAGGCTACTTATACTCTCAAAGAAAGAGAGAATTTTGCAAACTCTTGGATGATGGATATGAAAAGAATCCAATGCGAAATAGATTTCTTCAAATGGTTTGAAATGACGGGAAAAATTGATGACCAAAAAGATTCTCTTAAAGTCATTATCAACAAATGGTACACTACTTCAAATAAGGTTATTGAAGATGTTACTCCTCCTCTGGAAGGAATAAATATCCCGATTTCAGGAACTATTATAAAAGCTTCCCCTTTTAAAATCCTTTCCCCAGAAAAGCCTTCTGTTATTGCTACTAATCTTGACATTAACAAGATTATAGAGCAAAATAATTATACTAACCAAATTCTTCATGTCGTTTCTAGACAAATTGAAGATTCCAAAGAAAAAGCCTCTTTTTCAGGAAGGCCTGTCCCTTTATCCACTACTACTATCAGTCAGAAAATTGACCCAAATCCTATTTTTAAGATAAATGAATTTTCCAGAGAAAATTACCCCAAGCTCAAAAATACCTTTGATATTTCTGACAATATTCTGGATAAGATCAATGAGAAACTTGCCAACTTCTCAATTTCTGATAAGAATGGTAAGAAAGTCGCTACTATTAGTGACAAAGATAATCTTGTCCAAAAACTCTCCAATGATAGATATCATAACCGAAAAAACTATCATAAAAGACCTTCTTTCCCAGACCTTCAATATGAGGAAAATGCTTTTCTCTCCACTTCTTCTCATGAAGGAAGAAGTATAACTGAATGGAACATCGATGGTCTAGCAGAACATCAGATCTATAATAAACTCCACGAGAAGGGGATAGCTATCACAGCTTACAAAATAAGAAATTCTTCTGATAGGGAAGCTGCTTCAATGATCGTTGCAGGATTCACTGGAATGATAAAACATTGGTGGGACAATTATGTTTCTGAAGAAACTATGAGAATTATTTATGATACTCGTGCTACTGAGATTGTTATTAAAATGGAAGGAAATAATGAAGTTCCTACTGAAGTTGTCAAAGAAGATGCTTGTGCTACTCTTCTCTACCATATAGCAAAGCATTTTATCGGAGAACCTAAGTTATTTCAGGACATGAGTCTCCAAATTCTTAACAACATCAGTTGTCCTTCTTTAGATGATTTTACCTGGTATAAATACAATTTTATGCAGAAGGTAATGATCAGACCAGATTGCCATTTAGACTTTTGGAAAGAAAGATTTGTGAGCGGACTTCCACCGCTTTTTGCTGATAAAGTACGAACAAAGATTCAGGATAGGAATGAAGGAAAAATTCCTTATGATCAAATGACTTATGGAGATCTCATTAGTGTTATAAACACTGTTGGATTAGAACTTTGTACAGATATTAAGTTGAAGCATCAACTTAAAAAGGAAAAGTCTTCGTCAAGGAGAGAATTAGGAAGTTTCTGTCAAGACTTCGGGTTTGTTTCTCTAACACCTCCTTCAAGAAAAATCAAGAAGGAGAACAAGGAAAATAAGAAGACTCATCGTAGTAAGTCTAGAAGAACTTCTGAAAAGGATTACAAAAAATCTTCCAAAAGAAGGAAAAAGCATAAAGGATTTAAGAAATCCAAAGAGGATGTATGTTGGACTTGTGGAAAATCTGGCCATAGAGCTTGTGAATGCAGGTCTGGTAAACAGAAGAAGATCAACAGTCTTGAAATAGACGAAGCAACCAAAGAAAAGCTTTTTTCTATTCTTGAAGAACCTTTATCCGATTCTTCAAATAATTCTGCTGAATATAGCGACGAAGAAGATATCAACGTCGATAATGATTCAGATTCTAGCCAATCGGGAAAAAACTGTAACTGCACAGAGGCTTTCTGTGTTTGTGAAGAAATTCCTCAAATTAGAGTCCTTAGCAATGACTCTAAAGAAGCTCTCTTCGACATTATTGAACATATTGATAATGAAGAAGCTAGGAAAAAATATCTTATAGAGCTCAAGAATCTTATTCTCAACCAAAAGGATAAGCCCAAAGCTCGCACTATGGTTGAACCTTTCAGCATGAAACAAATCATGAATAGGTTCGAAAGAAATGCTGAACCTACCATTTCTGATCTTCATCATGCAGTCAAAACTCTTAAAGAGGAAATCAAAGACATTAAATTCAGACTTGGGAAAGTCGAAACAGATGTCATTGCTGAGAAAATCCTCAAAGAAATTGCTAATCAAAACCTTGATGAAGAAACTGAAGAAATCCCAGAAAAGGATAACTTAGATTATCCTCCCTTCAATATTGATCTTTCTGCTAAACCTACTGATGATATTGCGACTACTTCCAGTCCAGGTATCACTGTTATCTCTTCTATCCGGCCACAGAGTCATCATATTCCTGTTAAAATTGTTATAAACAAAGATTTTGTTATTAACAGAATTGCTTTACTTGACAGTGGTGCAGATAGAAATTGCATTGTTAAAGGTATTGTTCCTACTAAGTATTTGGAAAAAAGTACTTCTAAATTATATTCTGCTACTGGTGAGTTGCTCAAAATTAATTATAAGCTTTCTAAAGCTCATATTTGTAACAATAATATTTGTTTAACAAATGATTTCATTATTACTGAAGATATTAATGAAGATATTATTCTTGGAATACCTTTTATCACTCAGATAAAACCTTTTGTCACTAATCTAAGTGGTATTACTACTTCCATTCTGGGAAAAGAATTACATTTTCCTTTTGTTAAAACTCTTTCCCAAGATGAAAGTAATTTTATCAGAGAGAAAACGGTTTTCCGAATAAACTCTTTATCTCAGCATATTAATTTTCTTAAAGAAGAAATTAAAATAAAAAAAAATGAGCAAATTTTAAAAACCCCGGAGATGGTTACTAAAATATCCAATCTTCACAAAAAATTTGAAGATGAAATTTGCTCTGATTTTCCTAATGCCTTTTGGGAAAGGAAAAAACATATTGTTGAATTACCTTATATTGAGGGATTTAATGAACAGTCTATTACTACCAAGGCTAGACCTATTCAAATGAATCATGAAATGATGGATTATTGTAAAAAGGAAATTTATAATTTATTAAAAAACAAAATTATTAAATTTTCTAAATCTCCTTGGAGTTGCTCTGCTTTCTATGTTAACAACAGTGCTGAAAAAGAAAGAGGAGCACCTAGACTTGTTATTATTTATAAACCTCTTAATTCTGTTTTAAAATGGATCAGGTACCCGATACCTAACAAAAGCGATTTATTAAAAAGAACTTATAAGGCTAATGTCTATAGTAAGTTTGATATGAAATCGGGTTTTTGGCAAATTCAAATTGCCAATAAAGATAAGTATAAAACTGCTTTCAATGTCCCATTTGGACAATATGAATGGAATGTTATGCCCTTTGGACTAAAGAATGCTCCTTCTGAATTTCAAAATATCATGAATAGCATTTTCAATGATTATAGCTACATGTCTATTGTATACATTGATGATGTGCTTATCTTTTCTGATGATATTGATTCGCATTTTAAGCATCTTAATACTTTCTTTAAGATTGTTAAATGTAATGGTTTGGTTGTTAGTGCCAAAAAGATTAAACTATTTCAAACCTCTATAAGGTTCTTAGGCCATGATCTTTATCAAGGTAGTTACAAACCTATCTGTAGAGCCATTGAGTTCTCTTCCAAATTTCCTAATGAAATTATTGATAAAACCCAATTGCAGAGGTTTTTAGGAAGTTTAAATTATGTTGCTGATTTTATTCCTAAAGTCAGACAAGTTTGTGAACCTTTATATAAAAGGCTCAAGAAAAATCATGTCCCTTGGGGAAATGATCAAACTCAGGCAGTCATAACTGTTAAGAAATTGGTCCAGAGTCTCCCTTGTTTAGGAATTCCCAATCCTAAAGATTTTATGATTGTTGAAACTGATGCTTCTGATCTAGGCTATGGAGGTATCTTAAAACAAAGAAGTTCTTCAGAATCTCCTGAACAATTAGTTCGTTTTACTTCTGGAATCTGGAATTCCGCTCAAAAAAATTATTCAACTGTTAAAAAAGAAATCTTGTCTATAGTGCTATGTATCACAAAATTTCAAGATGACTTAATTAATAAAGAATTTTTATTAAGAGTTGATTGTAAATCTGCTAAAGAAATTTTACAAAAGGATGTAAAAAATCTTGTTTCAAAACAAATATTTGCTAGATGGCAAGCTCTACTATCTAGCTTTGATTTTCAAATTGATTTCATAAAAGGAGAAAATAACTCTTTACCTGATTTTCTAACAAGAGAATTTTTACTGGGAAAAAATGAGGCCTTTCAAGCCTAGCACCTCTTCAAAAGAGGAAAAACAAATGGCGAAACCATTCGTCTTACCTCCTGTAACGCCGGCAAAAACCCCACAAAGACCGGTTTTTGATAATAGATTCACATTATTAGCAGATTATCTTAAATTACCTGCATTACCTCGTCCTACTCCAGCAAAGTTAATCCAATTAAGGCCTAATAGACCTTTGCCTAATAGACTTTTCACTCAAGAAGCCTTGAGCTCTTCTGTACAAACCAAAATAGTTATGAAATGAAGGTTCCTAAATCCTTCGCTCAAGCTGTCAAACCAGAGTTACCAGCTCCAAAGCAAATCCCTTCTGTTAAAGAAGAAAAATTTGAGTTCTTAACTACCCAGATGTTACCGTTATTGGCCATTGACAAGGATTATGAAAGCCTTGGAATTGATACTCTTTTGAAACCTTGTTACACAGATAACAATTTTGTTGATACAGACTGCTCATACAAGACCAGAAAGTTCTATGAAGCTATTCTGATAGACACAGAATCCATCGAGATTGAACACAACAGAGATGAACAGAATCCTGATTTCATAAGGTATTCAAGGTTTACCATCAAAAGGATTTTATCTCCATTTGAATGGTTTACAAATCATTTGCATACACCAATATCTTTATCTATGCAGCATAGGCCTCAGACCTATAATTGGCATGACTATAAGGCGGCCTGGTTCAATTTTATTTATTTAAGACCAAGACATACTTGGTTTATTAAATATTGTCCACAGATGATAAAAGCAATTATTCCCAGATGGTTCTATGAATGGTGGAACATATTTGGAGGAAATTTACAAATTTTATCCCAACAGTTTCATGTTAGGTTTAATGAATTTCAAAGCAAAGAAGAGATTTCTACTCTTTCAGAGAATATTAAATTATGTAAGTTCTTTATTCAAAAAAGAATATCTTACATCATTACTTGGAATTTTACCAAGGTAGATATAGAAAAAATTCGTTTCTTAGCTAAAGAAATTATGATCAAAGGGTGGACTCCTAAGCCAGCAGGAATCAAAACCACCCCCAACAACACTGCAGGAATTAGCAGCAATACAACCTCAAAATTATCCAAAGCAGAGTTAAAAGCAAAACTCAAGAAGGCCATGGATAATCTTGAAGATTATACTGAAACTCCGATAATGCAGTTGATAAATGATGCAGCATCATCTGGCAGCAGTAATGGGGACATGTGTGATCTCAAAGGAATCGCACAGTCATATGTGGACCCCGATTATGAATAGGATTATGGCTCTTGGAGAAAGCAGAGACCAAAGGTCGGAATTGCTTTATTCAAAGAGACGTCTTACTATTCCTAAAAGGAATCTCATATGCTTTATTTAAAAGCAATGGACCCAGTCACCAACTGACAATTAAAAAAGAGTTGTCCTATCAACTATTGTAAAAGAAGAATCCTTATTCTATAAAAGGATTGATTCTCTCACCTTAGGAGGCATCAGCTATTTTCCCAATACTGAAAACCTCTCTCTCTCTCTATCAATGTTTTTAATGCTTCCGCTTGTAGCTCCTTTCATGTTCATATAAATAAAAGTTTGTAAGCTTTTATATCCCTCTTTTAATCTTTCTATATAATTTTGTCATATTCTACTAATATAACTTCGGAGGATTATCGCTGAGTGATAGCATCAAAATGCCATTCGTTGTTAGACAGAATGTCATTCCAATTGATCAATGTAGGAACGAATATTGAACTATGCTCATGATTGGCCTCCATAAGCATGGTTACACCCTTTTGGCTCTCATTCAGAGAGATCTCGCATTGAAAGGGTAATTCAATACCCTGATGGTTCTATAGATCTAAAATTCCTTGAGAATTCCTTATCTAGAACTGCTTCTAGAAGAGCTTCTTGTTTGTCTATCCCTTCAAGGATGGCTCCTCTTTCGCCATCTGCTCCTTCTAGGACTGCTCCTCACCCACCATCTTCTTCAAAAACCCCGGAGGATGATGATAATGATGAAGACAAACTTGTTTACAGAAACAATGACAAAGGAAAAGTCACTGGTGTAGATTTCTCGGGAAATATTCCTAAAGTTTATTACCAAGAACTTCCTACTAGTCCTACAGCCAGTGAAATGGAACCGCCTCCAAATCAAAAAGATTCGGTACCTGATCATTTAAAGATGCTTAAATCTAAAAAGGATTTTACCCCTAATCCTCAGATTTTGCAAGAATCTTGGATTCATCCTAATAATCAAATCAACAGAGATTGGTATAAGGCTACTTATACTCTCAAAGAAAGAGAGAATTTTGCAAACTCTTGGATGATGGATATGAAAAGAATCCAATGCGAAATAGATTTCTTCAAATGGTTTGAAATGACGGGAAAAATTGATGACCAAAAAGATTCTCTTAAAGTCATTATCAACAAATGGTACACTACTTCAAATAAGGTTATTGAAGATGTTACTCCTCCTCTGGAAGGAATAAATATCCCGATTTCAGCTTCCCCTTTTAAAATCCTTTCCCCAGAAAAGCCTTCTGTTATTGCTACTAATCTTGACATTAACAAGATTATAGAGCAAAATAATTATACTAACCAAATTCTTCATGTCGTTTCTAGACAAATTGAAGATTCCAAAGAAAAAGCCTCTTTTTCAGGAAGGCCTGTCCCTTTATCCACTACTACTATCAGTCAGAAAATTGACCCAAATCCTATTTTTAAGATAAATGAATTTTCCAGAGAAAATTACCCCAAGCTCAAAAATACCTTTGATTTTTCTGACAATATTCTGGATAAGATCAATGAGAAACTTGCCAACTTCTCAATTTCTGATAAGAATGGTAAGAAAGTCGCTACTATTAGTGACAAAGATAATCTTGTCCAAAAACTCTCCAATGATAGATATCATAACCGAAAAAACTATCATAAAAGACCTTCTTTCCCAGACCTTCAATATGAGGAAAACGCTTTTCTCTCCACTTCTTCTCATGAAGGAAGCAGTATAACTGAATGGAACATCGATGGTCTAGCAGAACATCAGATCTATAATAAACTCCACGAGATGGGGATAGCTATCACAGCTTACAAAATAAGAAATTCTTCTGATAGGGAAGCTGCTTCAATGATCGTTGCAGGATTCACTGGAATGATAAAACATTGGTGGGACAATTATGTTTCAGAAGAAACTAAGAGAATTATTTATGATACTCATGCTACTGAGATTGTTATTAAAATGGAAGGAAATAATGAAGTTCCTACTGAAGTTGTCAAAGAAGATGCTTGTGCTACTCTTCTCTACCATATAGCAAAGCATTTTATCGGAGAACCTAAGTTATTTCAGGACAGGAGTCTCCAAATTCTTAACAACATCAGTTGTCCTTCTTTAGATGATTTTACCTGGTATAAATACAATTTTATGCAGAAGGTAATGATCAGACCAGATTGTCATTTAGACTTTTGGAAAGAAAGATTTGTGAGCGGACTTCCACCGCTTTTTGCTGATAAAGTACGAACAAGATTCAAGATAGGAATGAAGGAAAAATTCCTTATGATCAAATGACTTATGGAGATCTCATTAGTGTTATAAACACTGTTGGATTAGAACTTTGTACAGATATTAAGTTGAAGCATCAACTTAAAAAGGAAAAGTCTTCGTCAAGGAGAGAATTAGGAAGTTTCTGTCAAGACTTCGGGTTTGTTTCTCTAACACCTCCTTCAAGAAAAATCAGGAAGGAGAACAAGGAAAATAAGAAGACTCATCGTAGTAAGTCTAGAAGAACTTCTGAAAAGGATTACAAAAAATCTTCCAAAAGAAGGAAAAAGCATAAAGGATTTAAGAAATCCAAAGAGGATGTATGTTGGACTTGTGGAAAATCTGGTCATAGAGCTAGTGAATGCAGGTCTGGTAAACAGAAGAAGATCAACAGTCTTGAAATAGACGAGGCAACCAAAGAAAAACTTTTTTCTATTGTTGAAGAACCCTTATCCGATTCTTCAAATGATTCTGCTGAATATAGCGACGAAGAAAATATCAACATCGACTATGATTCAGATTCTAGCCAATCGGGAAAAAACTGTAACTGCACAGAGGCTTTCTGTGTTTGTGATGATATTCCTCAAGTCAGAGTCCTTAGCAATGACTCTAAAGAAGCTCTCTTCGACATTATTGAACATATTGATAATGAAGAAGCTAGGAAAAAATATCTTATAGAACTCAAGAATATTATTCTCAACCAAAAGGAAAAGCCCAAAGCTCGTACTATGGTTGAACCTTTCAGCATGAGGCAAATCATGAATAGGTTCGAAAGAAATGCCGAACCTACCATTTCTGATCTTCATCATGAAGTCAAAACTCTTAAAGAGTAAATCAAAGACATTAAATTCAGACTCGGAAAAGTCGAAACTGATGTCATTGCTGATAAAATCCTCAAAGAAATTGCCAAACAAAATCTCGATGAAGAAACAGAAGATATCCCTGAAAAGGATAACTTAGATTATCCTCCTTTCAATATTAATCTTTCTGCCACACCTACTCCTGACATCGCGACTACATCCAGTCCAGGTATCACTGTCATCTCTTCTATTCGGCCACAGAGTCATCACATTCCTGTTAAGATAGTTGTAAATAAAGATTTTGTCATTAATAGAATTGCTTTACTTGACAGTGGTGCAGATAGAAATTGCATTGTTAAAGGTATTGTTCCTACTAAGTATTTGGAAAAAAGTACTTCTAAATTATATTCTGCTACTGGTGAGTTGCCCAAAATTAATTATAAGCTTTCTAAAGCTCATATTTGTAACAATAATGTTTGTTTAACAAATGATTTCATTATTACTGAAGATATTAATGAAGATATTATTCTTGGAATACCCTTTATCACTCAGATAAAACCTTTTGTCACGAACCTAAGTGGTATTACTACTTCCATTCTGGGAAAAGAATTACATTTTCCTTTTGTTAAAACTCTTTCCCAAGATGAAAGTAATTTTATAAGAGAAAAAACGGTTTTTAGAATAAACTCTTTATCTCAGCATGTTAATTTTCTTAAAGAAGAAATTAAAATCAAAAAAATTGAGCAAATTTTAAAAACCCCGGAGATGGTTACTAAAATATCCAATCTTCACAAAAAATTTGAAGAAGAAATTTGCTCTGATTTTCCTAATGCTTTTTGGGAAAGAAAAAGGCATATTGTTGAATTACCTTATATTGAGGGATTTAATGAACAAGCTATTACTACCAAGGCAAGACCTATTCAAATGAATCATGAAATGATGGAATTTTGTAAAAAGGAAATTGATAACTTATTAAAAAATAAAAAGGAAATTGATAACTTATTAAAAAATAAGATTATTAGATTTTCTAAATCCCCTTGGAGTTGCTCTTCTTTCTATGTTAATAATAGTGCAGAAAAGGAAAGAGGAGCACCAAGACTTGTTATTAACTACAAACCTCTTAATTCTGTTTTAAAATGGATCAGGTACCCGATACCTAACAAAAGAGATTTATTAAAAAGAACTTATAAGGCTAATGTCTATAGTAAGTTTGATATGAAATCTGGTTTTTGGCAAATTCAAATCGCCGATAAAGATAAGTATAAAACTACTTTCAATGTCCCCTTTGGACAATATGAATGAAATGTTATGCCCTTTGGTCTTAAGAATGCTCCATCTGAATTTCAGAATATTATGAATAGCATTTTTAATGATTATAGTTACATGTCTATTGTATACATTGATGATGTACTTATCTTCTCTGAAAATATTGATTCACATTTTAAGCATCTTAATACTTTCTTCAAGATTGTTAAAATTAATGGTTTAGTAGTTAGTGCTAAAAAGATAAAACTCTTTCAAACCTCTATAAGGTTTTTAGGTCATGATCTTTATCAAGGTAGTTATAAACCTATTTGTAGAGCCATTGAGGTCTCTTCAAAATTTCCTAATGAAATTACTGACAAAACCCAATTACAAAGGTTTTTAGGCAGTTTAAATTATGTTGCTGATTTTATTCCTAAAGTTAGACAAGTTTGTGAACCTTTATATAAAAGGCTCAAGAAGAATCCAGTCCCTTGGGGAACTGATCAGACTCAAGCTGTTATAACAGTCAAGAAATTAGTCCAAAGTCTCCCTTGTTTAGGTATTCCAAATCCTAAAGATTTCATGATTGTTGAAACGGATGCTTCTGATTTAGGTTATGGAGGTATCCTGAAACAAAGAAGTTCTTCAGAATCTCCAGAACAATTAGTTCGTTTTACTTCAGGAATATGGAATTCTGCTCAAAAGAATTATTCAACTGTTAAAAAGGAAATCTTGTCTATAGTGCTATGTATCACAAAGTTTCAAGATGATTTAATTAACAAAGAATTTTTATTAAGAGTTGATTGTAAATCAGCTAAAGAAATTCTTCAAAAAGATGTTAAAAATCTG
>JAGDQO010002031.1:0-10096 GCA_018342035.1 Solanum appendiculatum | reverse complement strand
AAGGGGTTCGCTTGGGGACTAGAGATGGTTTTCGAGTGTCGGCCACGTCCAGGGTGTAGGCTCGGCGTGTGACATATTAGCCCATGAATCTGGCGTCTCGGAGCACCTAAAATTTTTAATTGAAAAAACTTTATGAGGACATCCACAATGAGTTCGAGAAGCGTTACGTACATTTTCACTATTTTTCAGGTATATTAATGTCATATTTACAAGCCAACTTTTAGAAATTACGTGCCTTTCTTTATTTTTCGTATGTATTAACCCATGGATCCGGCGGCTCAGAGAACCTAAAAAATTTCTGCAAAAACTTTATGAGGACCTCTGTAATGATTTGGGAAAGCGTTACGTACATTCCCACTATTTTTCAGGCATATTTTCGCATCTACAAGCCAACTTTTAGAAATTACGCGATTTCCTTGGGTTTTCGTGTATATTAACCGATGAATCTGACATCTCAGAGCACCTAAAAAAGTTTTCTGTAAAAACTTTATTATGACCTCCGTAATGAGTTGGGGAAGCGTTACGTACAGTCCCATCATTTTTCAGGCATATTTTCGCATTTACAAATCAACTTTTAGAAGTTACACGACTTTTTTTATTTTTTAAGTGTATTAGCCCATTGATCTAGCGCCTTGAAGCACCTCAATTGTTTTTTGAAAAAGTTTATAAGGACCTTCATAATGAGTTGGAGAAGTGTTACATACAGTCCCACTATTTTTAAGGCATATTTTCACATTTACTAGTCAACTTTTAGGAATTACGCGACTTTCTTAGTTTTTCGTGTGTATTAGCCCATGAATCTGGTGTCTCGGAGCACTAAAAAAATTTTTCTAAAAAACCTTTATAAGGACCTTCGTAATGAGTTGGAAAAGCATTACGTACAGTCCACAGTTTTTATCATGCATATTTTCGCATTTACAAGCCAACTTTTAGGAATTACGCGATTTTCTTCTTTTTTCCGTGTGTATTAGCCCATAGATTTGGTGTCTTAGAGCATTCAAAAAAAAAATCTGAAAAAACTTTATGAGGACTTCTCTAATGAGTTGGGGAAGCGTTATGTACAGTCCGATCATTTTTTTGGGCATATTTTTGCATTTACAAGCCAACTTTTAGAAATAATACGATTTTTTTGGTTTTTCGTGAGTATTAGCCCATTGATCTGGGGCCTCGGAGAACCTAAAATTCTTTTCTTAATAAACTTTATGAGGACCTCTATAATGAGTTGGGTAGCATTACATACAGTTACACTATTTTTTCAAGCAAATTTTCGCATTTACAAGTCAATTTTTAAAAAATATTCTACTTTCTTAATTTTTCGTGTGTATTAGCCCATTAATATGGCGCCTCAGAACACCCAAATTTTTTTCTGAAAAAACTTTATAAGGACCTCCGTAATGAGTTAGGGAAGTGTTACGTACAGTCCCACCATTTTTTACAAGGCAACTTTTAGAAATTACACGACTTTCTTGGTTTTTCATATGTATTAGCCCATGGATCTCGCTCCTCGGAGCACCCAAAAAATATTTCTGAAAAACATTATGAGGACCTTCGTAATGAGTTGGGAAAACGTTACGTACAGTCCCACAAATTTTTCCAGGCGTATTTTTGCATTCACAAGGAAGGTTTTAGGAATTACATGACTTTTTTTATTTTCGTGTATATTAGCCCATGGATCTGGTGCCTCGGAACACCCAAAATTTCTTTCTGAAAAAACTCTATGAGGACATTCGTAATGAGTTGGGGAAGCGTTACGTACGATCCCACCATTTTTTTTAGTCATATTTTCGTTATTACAAACCAACATTTAAGAATTACACGACTTTCTTGATTTTCGTGAGTATTAGCACATGGATCTGGCGCCTCGGAGCACTCAAATTTTTTCTGAAAAAACTTTTGGAGGACCTCCGTTATAAGTTGGGGAAGCGTTACGTATAGTCCCACCGTTTGTTCAGGCATATTTTCACATTTACAAACCAACTTTTAGGAATTACGCTACTTTCTTTGATTTTCGCACGTATTAATCCATGCATCTGGCGCCTCGGATTACCCGAAATGTTTTTTCTAAAAAATCTATATGAGGACCTCCGTAATGAGTTGGAAAAGTGTTACGTACAGTCTCACCATTTTTTTCAGGCGTATTTTCGCATTTAAAGGTAAACTTTTAGGAATTACGTGACTTTGTTAGTTTTTCGTATGTATTAGCCCATTGATCCGTCGCCTCGAAGCACCCAAATATTTTTCTGAAAAAACTTTATTAGAACCTCCGTAATGAGTTGGAGAAGCGTTACGTACAGTCCCATCATTTTTTAGACATTTTCTCATTTACAAGCTAATTTTTAGGAATTACGCGACTTTCTTAATTTTTTGTGTGTATTTGCCCATGGATCTGGTGACTTGAATCACCCAAAATTTATTTTTGAAAAAACTTTATAAGGACCTTCGTAATAACTTGGAGAAGCGTTATGTACAGTCCCATCATTTTAGGCGTATTTTTGCATGTACAAGCCAACTTTTAAAAATTTCGCTACTTTTTTAGTTTTTCGCGTATATAAGCCCATGAATTTGGCACCTCAGAACAGCCAAAAAAAATTTCTGAAAAAACTTTATGAGAACCTCCGTAATGAGTTGGGGAAGCGTTACGTACAGTCCTCCATTTATTTCAGCCATATTTTCGCACTTACAAGCCAAATTTTAGAAATTACTCTACATTCTTGATTTTTCGTGTGTATTAGCCCATGGATCTGATGCCTCGGAGTATCCAAAAAAAAATTTTGAAAAAAGTTTATGAGGACCTCCGTAATGAGTTGGGGAAGCGTTATGTACAGTCCCACCATTTTTTTCAGACATATTTTCGCATTTACAAGCTAGCTTTTAGGAATTAGGCGACTTTTGTGGTTTTTCGTGTGTATTAGCCCATGGATCTGGCACCTCGGAGCAACCAAATTTTTTTCTAAGAAAACAGGACCTCCGTAGTGAGATGTGGAAGCATAATATACGGTTACACCATTTTTTCAGGCATATTTTCACATTTACAGGCCAACTTTTAGGACTTATACAACTTTCTTGGTTTTTCGTGTGTATTAGCCCATGGATCTAGCGCTTCGGAGCACCCAAATTTTTTTCTGAAAAATTCTATGAGGAACTAATGAGTTGGGAAAGCGTTACATACAGTCCCATCATTTTTTTCAGGCATATTTTTGCATTTATAAGCCAATTTTTAGGAATTACGCGACTTTCTTGATATTTCATGTGTATTAGCCCAAGGATCTAGTGCCTCGTAGCAACCAAAATTCTTTTATGAAAAACATTATGAGGACCTCTGTAATGAGTTGGGGAAGCGTTGTCCCACCATTTTTTTCAAGTATATTTTCACATTTACAAGCAAACTTTTAGGAATTTTGTGATTTTTTTTTTATTTTCGTGCGTATTAGCTCATGGATCTGGCGTCTCAGAGCACCCAAAAATTTTATTTGTCAAAACTTTATGAGGACCTCCGCAATGAGTTTGGGAAGCGTTACGTACAGTCCCACCATTTTTTTCAAGCATATTTTTACACATTTACAAACCAACTTTAAGAAATTACGTGACTTTATTTATTTTTATGTGTATTAGCCTATGGATTTGACGCCTCGGAGTATCTGAAAATTTTTTCTGAAAAACTTAATGAGGATCTCCGTAATGAGTTGAGGAAGCATTACATACAGTCCCACTGTTTTTTTTTAGACATATTTTCGCATTTACAAGTCAATTTTTAGGAATTACGCGACTTCCTAGGTTTTTCGTGTATATTAGAATTTTTTCTGAAAATACTTTATGAGGATATCCTTAATGAGTTGGGGAAGCGTTATGTATAGTCCCTTCATTTTTATAACATATTTTCACATTTACGAGTCAACTTTAATAAATTACACGACTTTTTTAGTTTTTCACGTGTAGCGTTTTATTTAGATGACCCATCCATTGAAATTTTTTACATAATTTTTGATATGTTAGTATTAATTTTAAAATATTAAATTCATCCAAACAAATTTAATTTGAAAAATCAATCAAATTGATTCTAATAAAGCCAAATATACTGCATAAATTAGGACTTAACGAGTAATAATCAATCACAAATATCAAATCTACACCTAATCAAACTGTTCTATATTAAGAGACAAAACATAAATTGACAGCTGATAGAAGCTGGCTTTTTCTGTGGTAATATTCTTAAATATTCATATAATATAGTGACAAAATCAACGTTGATATAGGAATTTTTAATAGTATTACCTTAATATTTTAATTTTTTAAAAGTAAAATTTCCTATGAAGTTAAAATTAAATAAACAAATTAAAAATTAAAAGAGAGTAGCAACAATTATACACAACAATTGAACTCAAGGTTCATTATTTCCCATTAGTGTTTGTACTGACACTTCTCCACCAAAAGACAACCACCATGGCCGGCGGAGAAGCCACCGCCGTTGCCGGAGACCACCCTATTACCACCCCACTCCGGCTACTTCATGAGGTGTCACAGATCTCAATTGCTGGATTTTGTGGTAAATTCCAGAAAGATTGTACAGATTTAGCAAGAAGAGTTACACTTTTGGCTCATTTGCTTGATGAGTTAAAAGACTCAAATACCCTTTTGGGTTCTTCATCATCTTCATTCAATTCTTTCTTTTCTGATCTCTCAGTTGCTCTTGAAGCTGCAAAACAACTACTTTTAGCAGCTAATGAACTTGATCCCAAGATCCACTCTGTAAGTGTCTAGTTTAGTAAAGTTTCATTCTTTTTGTCTGTCAATTCCCATTTTGTCATATTTTGCATTTGGTGTAGTAAAGTTTCAATCTTTTTGTCTATTTGTTGATTCCCATGTTGTCATATTTTGCATTTGGTGTTGTAAATTTCAATCTTTTTATCTATTTGTTAAATCCCATTTTGTCATATTTTGCATTTGGTGTAGTAAAGTTTCAATCTTTTTATCTAGATGTTAGTTCCCATCTTGTCATATTTTTTATTTGGTTGTAGTAAAGTTTCAATCTTTTTATCTATTTGTTAATTCCCATCATGTCATATTTTGCATTTGGTTGTAGTTAAGTTTCAATCTATTTATATATTTGTTGATTCCCATCTTGTCAGATTTTGCATTTGGTTGTAATAAAGTTATAATCTTTTTTTATCTAATTATATGTTCATTCCCATCATATCATATGTTGTTGAAAATCCATTTTGCATTTGGTGTAGTAAAGTTTCAAACTTTTTAGATTTGAAGCTTATGGATTCGGAATTATACTTTGTTTAAGTTACTGGATTCTAAATTAATAATTTGTACATATTACAAACACAGAGTTTGAACTCAAGGTACTAGATTTGGCAGAACCCGTAAGCTGTAGTCTGATCCTTCTATCTATATATTAATTCCCATCATCTCATATGTTTGTTGAAAATTCATTTTGTATTTGGGGTAGTAAAGTTTCAAGCTTTTTACCTATTTGGTTAATTGCCATTTATGTCAGAGGAGGGGCTGAGATTTGAAGCTTATGGGTTCGGAATTTTAGTCCTTTTTAGTTACTAGGTTCTAAATTAATAAGTTGTACCTATTGGAAATACAGAGTTTGAACTAAAGCTACTATATTTGGCCGAACCCGTTAGCTATAGTCTAGCTCCACCCCTGCATTATGTCATGTGTGTATTGAAACTTCACTTTGCATGTGTTTGTTTTCACTTGGGTGATTAATGCTGAAAAATGGGTTTTCCTTCATTTGGCTAAATTACTTTCTGGTTTCCTAAATGTAAAGAAATGTGCTTGTTAATATGATCCGTCCTTTCAGTTTTTACTCTTTGTTGTGAAGATGCATACGTTGATGCGAAGAATCAAGATTTTTAAATTTCTACGGTAGAACTGCCAAGAAAGATATTTTGGAGTAATGTGGATAGAAATCATCTGATTTAAATTGGAATTGTAGATTTATTTGGCATAAAATGTGCAATACCAGTGGGCATTGGCACTTAACGGACTGATCCTTTATCAGTAACAAAAGTTTTATGGTTAAAGATCTTATTAATTTATCTTTGGGAGCCATGAACTTGAGCTTTCTAGTAACAATGTTTCTTGTTCTATTCAACCACTTTTGTATATCAGCTAAGTCGTCAAATCATGCAATGCAATTCTTTTTTCTTCTGATAAGTCCAATTGTCTTGTGAGGCACGGCTCACTGCTTTTCATTTGGACTAAATCCAAGAGTAATCCTTAAGCGGTCTTTATGAGAGTGTTTAATTTAGATGACCGACCTATCCATAGAAAATGAGGAAGTTATTCAATTTGGTCTAGGAATCAAGATTGCAGGTTAATCTTGTTACAATTTCATTGGTAGCTAAGTTATGATTCTGCTAAAAAATTTCTTAAAATGGAGGTGTTTGTGCCAGCTTGCACGTACCTACCTTTTTTTGCTTTTGTTTGGATTTGAACGCTGGTTTCCCATGATCCATTCCAACTTCGTTGGCTGCTAGGCCAACTGCTGGGTTCACTATATTGGTTATATATCCAACTTGTGCCTCCAAAATGCAGAAATAGAACAGATTGCCTGTGTTAATCACATTGACATTTGAGAAAAAGAAATTTTTTTCCTTATTGAGGTCTTTATATTATTTAATGATGTCTCAATCCTCATTCAAGGCAGTGTCGCGTACCTCTCTAATATGTGCTATTTCTTGACTCAAGGATGTCGCAGTGAAGAAAATAAATTTTCGGTTTCAATGTGTTACATGGAAATTGGAGAAAGCCCTTGGTAACTTCCCATATGATCATTTTGACATATCAGAAGAAGTACAGGAGCAGGTTTGCATTGAGCTTTGGCTTTTATTTTTTCCGGTTTGTGCTCGTCTCCTTGGTATTTCCCCTCTGATATTTCTTACTTTTGCCAGGTTGAATTGGTCAAAGCACAGTTGAGACGAGCCACAGAAAAGTATGGTGGCCCTGTAAAGTCAAACTTACTATCTCGAGCATCGTCACAACCACTGGACAAGGAGATTGATCTACCCCATTCAGGAAATAGTGGAATTGGAACTTTACATATAGAAAATATTGGCAATATTGATCATGAAGTTAGGCCAAAAGTTGGATGCGTTCCTCGAGGTAGTGTTCGAAACCAAAGTTATTGCAGTCATATTGTTCAGGAGTTGGAAAGAATAGGAAATTCATCCAAATTGTCTGAGGTTGGTGATCCAGAGATTTCCGGGGAAGATGACTCTCCGTCTAAGAGTCACGAGGAGAGTACTGAGTCCAACTGTCCTGTTACTCCTACAGAGTTTATTTGCCCTATATCCCTTGAGCTCATGAGGGATCCTGTTATTGTGGCTGCCACAGGGCAGGTAATATGCTTGTAACTCCATTTACTTTAGAGTGAAGGGTCAAAAACACACCTAAAGTATTCCGGTTTTTCAAGTTTCATACCTGAACTATTAGGTATGCGAATTTCTTATCTGAACTACCACCAACTATTTATCAAAAACCCACCTCAACTATCATTGTTCCCTTTTCCCTCCTTAACGGTACGGTGGTGATATTTCATGTATGAAAAGGGAATAACTGATAGTTGATGTGTGTGTTGATAAATTGTTGGTGATAGTTCGGGTTGGAAACTTGCACACCTGATAGTTAAGGTACAAAACTCGAACAATTGGGATACTTTAGGTGTGTTTTTGACCATTACTCTTTACTTTAACATGTCTATGGACGTGCTTTGGTTGTTTCTTAGATAGGAAATTTTTAGCTTCTCCAGAATTTGTTCCAATGTACTCATTTCGTAACCTTACAGACTTATGAGAGATCGTACATACAACAATGGATAGATGGGGGCCACACAACATGCCCAAAAACTCAGCAACAACTCCACAATCTCACGCTTACCCCAAATTATGCTCTGCGAAATCTAATTAGTGATTGGTGTGCAAAGAACAATATACAACAGCCAACAGTATTTGCAAATGGGAAAATAAAGAAAAGTGATGGATCATTTCGCTATGTTATTGGGGAAATAGGAGCTATGGAGGTACTTGTCCGAAAGCTTTCAAGCAGGTCCGTGGAGGATTGCAGGGCTGCAGTAGCCGAGATTCGTTCACTTTCCAAAAGAAGCACAGACAACAGAATTTTGATTGCTGAAGCCGGAGCAATTCCGGTCCTAGTTAAGTTGTTGACATCTGAAGACAGTCAAATCCAAGAAAATGCTGTCACTGCCATTCTTAACCTTTCTATATTCGATGACAACAAAAGGATCATAATGCTTGCTGATGCCATTCCTTCTATCGTTCAAGTTCTCAGAGCGGGGAGCATGGAGGCAAAAGAAAATGCAGCAGCAACCATTTTTAGTTTGTCGCTTGGAGACGAGAATAAAATATTAATAGGCGCATCGGGAGCCATACCAGCTCTCATAGATTTGCTTCTGACAGGAAATACCAGAGGAAAAAAAGACGCTGCATCAGCATTGTTTAATTTGTGCATATATCAAGGAAACAAGGGTCGAGCTGTTCGTGCAGGGATTATACCAGCGCTGCTGAAAATGCTGACGGATTCAAGCAACTGCATGGTCGATGAACCTTTGACCATTCTTTCGGTCCTAGCTAACCACCAAGAGGCTAAGGAGGCCATAGCAAAAACTAGCACAATCCCAGTATTGATAGATCTTCTTAGGACAGGTCTATCTCGTAGTAAAGAGAACGCGGCTGCCATCTTACTCTCCCTGTGCAAGAGAGATTCCGAGAATCTTTCTTGCCTTTGTAGGCTCGGTGCAGTTATACCTCTTACAGAGCTCACAAAGAGTGGCACGGAGAGGGCCAAGAGGAAGGCGACTTCATTGTTGGAGCACATTAGAAAGTCTCAGCAACATAGCACGCGCAGTTAGGTACTTCTCATTATTTGTTCCTTTCATTCATATCTGACCACGAATATTACACGATATCTTTTTACAGTGTGATCAACGTAAACAAGCATGAGAACAAGGCCATTCTCATTGCTTTATATATATCTAATTTACTCAGTTTACGAGTGTGCCATAGATTGGTATCTGTGTTGTTTTTTAGTAAAATTACTCAACTACCAGTTCATTACATTTATTGCCATGAAGATGTATAAACTCGCGTACGAAACAAGGCATTTTGGTATATATATATGGAGAATTGTATGTTGGTTGTCAATAGCCTTTCCTGTGTTTGTGGCATCTCCATTGAATTAACAAAAAGGTTTGGTTATTAGGATCTTGATTTTCCCTTCTCAAACATATCAATGGAGTGTTGTATATGGTAATGGAAGCAAGTTGAACAAGAAGTTTGTTGCCAAGGAAAGCAATTGACATTTAACATGCCTAGCACTAGGGGCGGATCTAGAGGGGCGCAAAACTGAACTCCCTTAGTTGAAAAATTACACTATATATATGCGGTCAAAATTAGTTTTTATGTATATATATAGAGTTAAGGGTCAAAAACACATCTAAACTATCGTGATTTTTTTGAATTTCTTACCTGAACTATCAAGTGTGTGAGTTTCCTACCTAAACTATCACCAAATGTTTATCGAAACACACCTCAACTACTAGTTATTCACTTTTTTCTACGTGAAATATCGCCATTTTTCAGGTAGGAAAAAGAAACAACTGATACTTGAGATGTGTTTCGATAAATGATAGTTCAGATGTTAAATTTATGAGAAACTTTATGAGTGTTTTGACCCTTTACTCTATATATAATAGATGTTAAATTCCGTTAGTGAAAAATTATGACTCCACCACTAACTAGTGCATGAAAGCACACAATACATGACTCTACTCATTTGGCCAAGCCCCTCATATATGGTCCCTAGTAGTTAATTGTGGTGTCAATTACAAGATAAGATCGTATGATCTAGTGTCAAGTGTACCTATCCCCTATAACTACCATTGGCTACATAAATATATAGTGTTTTACACATTAATGTCTTTTGTATATATAATCAAACACCTCTTTAACGACGTTATTTGTCTAGATATTTTTTAAATGTTATAGTGAGATATCGTTAAAGAAAACATATAATATATCATATATGATATGAAAGTCGACTTCAAAGAAAACTTTAATCA